>VYZQ01063616.1:3701-25163 GCA_013400655.1 Mystacornis crossleyi
ATGGGAAACTGAAAAGTCCTTGTTCTAAAGGAAGCACTACTTAGCAACACTTAAAACATCAATGTGTTGCCAATGCTGTTCTCATACTTAATCCAAAACACAGCACTGTACCAATTACTAAGAAGAAAATTTATTCTATCTGAGCCAAAACCAGTACATGTTTCAAGTGTAATTCACACTAAAAGTGAGAAATTTCTCTTGAGAAAAAGTCCTGTTGCCAGGAGAGAGCTGGTTCTCTCCTAGGGAAAATTCTCTTTCTAAAATTCTAAGCAAAGATGCTTTATCCCTTGCATTTGATAGATTTTTTTAAAAAATGCCTTAGGATTCAGCCTTCATCATTTTCAAGGGAGACACACATTTAATAATGAGAGATTTTGAAAGTTGGAAGCTTATACAGGACTTTGGTTAAATCACCTGCCCTCTGAGAATGTCCCCAGCTAAAAGCTCGTTCCCATATTAACTGCCAAAATAATGTCAGTCACTAAGAATTTTGTTCTTTCTAACTCGTTCCTCCTTACCTCCCGCTCCTCCCCAGTGTCTGACTGCTAAATCAAAGAGAAGGATTAAAACAACTCATTAGTAATTCAAAGCAAATCTGAGACACAGCTAAGACATAGCAGTTCTGAATTAGTCATGGAAATGCTTCATCTTAGGGTAATTTAAATGACCAGATTTTTGTAATTTCCCAGTACTGAAAATTGCCTAGAAGTTGCTATAGTTCATATCCCATAAATGCTTCATGGAAAAAATCAATGGGCTTTCTATACATTTGCATATGAGGAAGAACTTTACTGTGTGGGTGACCACACACTGCAATAGATTGACTAGAGAGGGTGTGGAGTCTCCCTTGCAGAAGATATTGAAGAACCATCTGGACACAATCCTGTGTCATGTACTCTAGGATGACCCTGCTTGAGCAGGGAGGTTGGACCAGATGACCCACTGCGGTCCCTTCCAACTTTATTCATTCTGTGATAAGGTCCTTACTCAGACAATAAGTTTTGAGAGAACACTGATGCTTCATTCCAATAAAGATCTCTTTAGTGTGCCTAACAGCACTAAAAGATGAGATTAATCCCAGGACAGAGTTTTCCTCACAGGAAGTAAATGCCAGAACTTAAAGATTACTTAGAATGAGACTTGCAAGGCAATAATATTTCAAAAGTGAACAGTGGATTGTTTTAATCTACAGAGGTGTCAGCGTAAGCAACCCTGATGATTACCAACTAAACTGGGGGGGTAAAACACATGAGAATACATGAGAATGTTTGAACAGTGGCTTCTCCTTTAACATTTCCTTTTCTACTTTGTACTTTAGGTAAAGCATTAACGGATACTTAGGGGGAAGAAATTCATTCATCCATGATGGACACATGAAATATCAGGACTNTGCTTTTGAAAAATCATCCCATGACGTCTGCTTGCGGATATTTAAAGCACATATTGAGCATGACATTCTATGGTATGGAATATCCATTTGGCCAGCTTGCATCAGCTGTCTTGGCTCTGCTCCTTCACAGGTTTTTGTGGACTTCCTCACTGTCAGAGCATGGGAAACTGAAAAGTCCTTGTTCTAAAGGAAGCACTACTTAGCAACACTTAAAACATCAATGTGTTGCCAATGCTGTTCTCATACTTAATCCAAAACACAGCACTGTACCAATGTCCTGGGTTCCCTGGTATTCTATTACCATTTTTTAGCAATGTTGCCTGCCTCCTCCCTTTGGGCTATGATCTGTTAATGTGCCTGTCAATGAGTCACTGATAACTTGCTCCTGGACAATCACCTGTTAATGGCCCATCTGTGCCTCACCCTATCACTCACCATCCCATTGTGAGATGGTCCGCCCAGAGGGGAAGAGCCAAGCACCCCAACCGGGATNTAATCTACAGAGGTGTCAGCGTAAGCAACCCTGATGATTACCAACTAAACTGGGGGGGTAAAACACATGAGAATACATGAGAATGTTTGAACAGTGGCTTCTCCTTTAACATTTCCTTTTCTACTTTGTACTTTAGGTAAAGCATTAACGGATACTTAGGGGGAAGAAATTCATTCATCCATGATGGACACATGAAATATCAGGACTCCTTTTTCTTGACTTTTATCTAAAATGAGATCACTGTAAAAGAAGCATTTGCATCATAATAAAAAATTAAACCATACAATTAACCAGCATGCAGCTAAACTAAAGGAGCAACACATGCAACTCTGTGTTACTGATGGAGTAAAAATGCAGGACTGTGGCCTCTAGCAGAGGAAAATTTATGCCATGTAAACTAATGCAGATTATTTATCTGACAAATTTTGTGATGATAAATTGGACTTCAGTGAGTCTTCAGAAGTGCAAAATTGCCTGCACTAGCTGAATTCACTCAAGAGAATGAACCTAACCTAGGAGGATATTGCCAAGGGCTCCTTGAAATGCTCCTTTCCCTTTTAATGTTCCAGGGAGCTGAAGGTGCTGACTATCTCCTAGGAATATACAGTAGCCCAGAGCTGGCAGTCTTCAGAACAACTGGGAGTCCCAGCAGTCAGATCAAACATGACTGAGGTCTCATGTGCTAAAAAAAAAAAACCTTCCCCAAAAAACACCACAAAAAACCCCAGCAAAACAAAAAACCAACTCAGGACCTGGAAGTTCAGAGCTTTGGCTTCCTGTCTAGTTCATCCTCTTGCTGACTACCTCCCCAGTCACTATTTAGTAAGCTATCTACTGTTTACTTACCAAAGGGAACTAGACAGCAGAATGGTAAAATTACTTGAGTTCAGATTAAATATCCTGCTTCTCTGGTCGTGCTGTGATTAATCTAAATCACATTCAGTAGTTCAGATGCAATTCAGGTTGGGACTAATGAAGTTAGGGTTGTCTAGACAGCTGTGAAACTTCCACGTTTATAAGGAAAGTAATACCAATATATTATTGTTACAAAAGCATTCAAGTCAAGTCAATTAACAGAATGATCAATGGAATAGTAACTGTCATTTCTAATTACACTTTTAGGATGGCTCAGATTTTACCCCAGCTTTCTTGTCATATTCTCGTAGGTATCTCATTTATCTTCTTATACATACTTCATTTTCTTTCCCAGCAGGTCTGCCTTCAGAGGAGACTGTTTCTTTACATTCTTTACATTCTTTACATTCTTTGTACCTTTACATGGTACAAAGGACAGCAGTGTTTCTCCTATATAGCTGCTGCCTACTATCATGTAGGCATTCTCATGTAATAACACTCCCCAAACAGAAACAAAAGGAAGAAGATGTAAAAGCAAGCAAGAGATAATTTCAGTTCAGCTGTCAGATACCCTCAGAGCACAGTGATGTAGGAAGCACAAAGATTGTTTTGAAAAAGCATATCAAAGGCAAAAAGAAAACCTACAACAGATGAATGTGAGAAATGAAGGTGGATACATGAGCCAAGTCATCAGTTTAGGCACATTGCTGGAATTACCAGCTCAACAGATGTTACTTAAAATCAGACTTTAAGTGAACTGCTGTCCTACCACTTCTTTTTGCTGGATGTTACACTTTTGCATCAGGTGGCAGTATGTGCAATTTTCCATTTAGCATCATACTTAATCACTCAGCATGTGGAAAATTCAAGGCAGAACCTTACTAGCCATCTGGGTTCCCCTAGGTGCTGCCACTGTGTGGGTCCTAGGCATAAATAGCAGTTGGCCCATTGTGCTACAGAGCCCTCTGGGCCAGCAGTCAGCACCCACTGGGCAAGGTTATCAGGAGCAGCTGCTCAGCAATTGCCATGTGCCAGTCCCTGGAGGGGCATCTCGGCCTCTGCAGAGGTCACACAATTTCTTAGAAGGTCATGAAAGCCCATTTGCAAAACTGCTGCAAGGATGCACACCATCAGGCAGGCAGCTGGCATATGTAACAGTAAGAGAAAAAAACAAAAGTTCAAAATCCAACAGGGCACAAAACTTAGCCCTATAATGCTACGTTTAAACAAACTGGCATATTGTATTCTTTGTATGTCATCGATTACAAGTATGTATTGGACTTGTAGAACATACTTACATCTCCCTTCTGAGGCTTACAGAAAGACTCCCATAGAAAAGAGATGCTGAATACAAACCTTGCTAATGTCACAGTTATGCACACAGAAAACATACCCAAGAAAAGACACAGTACTCAATGCAAGCAGTCCAAGGCACTCACAAATACACACAAACACAGTGCAACCATTCATTCTGGAAACAATCTGCTTGCAGCAGCTGAAGACTTGTGGCCAGAGAAACGTTCATAATTAATTAAAAATCATGGCAGCAGGAAGGGAAATGGGGAGAAGAGTAGACCTGCAAACAAAACTACAGTGTCAGCCCCACATTTAGGAAAAAACCCTAGGAGCATATTTACCTTTTCCCTTTCTTGTGCCTCACATTATCCAATGCCTTTTCACACAGATCAGCACAGAAATCTCCAAATCAGTATTTTTCACTAAACTCTCATAGCTTAAACACACCCTGTCTGTGACTCAAGGCACCACACTTAAGTTTTTTGTGGCTTTGACACACAAGCACACACATAACCTGTCCTGTCATTGCTGCATTAGAGCCATAATCTTCAGCAAAGGATGATAGCAAACAGGAGTGGTGCCTATGATGCCTTAGCCAATCAAATCTTCACACTGGCTTACCTGCCAGCATGCTCAAGGGTTCCAAAGGAAGAAAATTAATCTGTCAAAGACCCTCACTGAGCCTGCCTCCTACAAGGAAGGAATAAGATAACTGCATCTGGAGGCATCTGTAATATGGACTCTTAATCAACAGGATTCACATTTTCCTTCAGTCTACTGCAATGGCACAGATTATCAGTAACTTTACAAGCCTGCAATTCATTTTGTTATTACAGCATAAGCAAACAATACAAGTTAGAACCAGCAGATCTTGCAGAAGAAACAGTGTGATGTTTATTAGGATTTTGCCTTCAATGACAAATATTTCTGTCTTTACTCAGAGAGAACTATCACTAACATCAGAGGGGAGGACTACAATTATCAGCAAAGGAGATTGGGAGCAGCAGCAGCACAAGATGGTCCTTCAAAGGGGGAAACAATCAGTAGAATGGCATTTCCCTGGGGGAAAAAAAAAATCTACCAACCTGGTAACAGGAAAATCCTCTTTCAAACCCCCTAACAAAAAGAGATACATGATTCACAAATACCTTCCAGTCCTCTGCGATTTACTCTTACCTCTGTGATGTTTTCTTATATTTTCTCCTGCAGGAAAAGAACAAAATACAACTGAGATGAGAAGACTTCACAGGTGAGGAGGAGAAAAGGAGAGGGTCAGAAATTAGGAGCAATTCAGTGAAGTCACTTCTGCCGTAAGATTGTCCCAAACCTGACATAGGCTTTCTTTTCTACTAACCTCAGTGGTGGTTGCCTCTAAATTCAGGAGAAAAAATTCTGTTCGTTTGTATGCACATACTGCCCTTTTTTGTGAGAAAGGGTTGCTGCAACTAGGAAAAAATTATTTATTATTCTAAATGACTTAGCAGCAAGTCCAAGACTTAGAAACTTACTTGTACTTATTAGTTGTAATTTTTATGTCTCTCATCCAACAGATAAGTAAGATAAGATCTGTGAAGATCCCACTAACATGAAGTGATGAAATGTGTCCAACCATATTGTCTGTGGTCACTCAGTGGAAAACCCCAGTGGTTTTAGAGCAGTCTCTCTTCAAAAAGAAAGTCTAGGTCCTAGCAAGTTCTCTACTCCAACAAATTCCAGATACCACACCACAGAGTTTCACTTCATTGCACCTATCTTGAGACCTTACAGACCTTAACCCAGGACTAGGAATGGCAAGAGCAGATAAGCATGCAGGACCTCTTCTCCACCCCAATACTTACACCACATCAATTACAGCAAAGGCTGTAAACCTCTTACTCTTCTTAGCATGGTGGGTTTTTTCTTCAACAGCAGGCAATGACACAGGCTGCCAATGCACAGAGTAAGGCAATACAAAAAAAGGCAATACATGCCTTTCTGCATAGCTATCTATGTGGCTATACAGTTAGCTGCAGGGGTGTATCAGCATTGTATGTTATCTGTGAGCTGCTGTTTCTGCAGCTGTTCCCAAAGGTTTTGCATAGAGGCTGGCAAAACAGGGCATTGATTTACTTGAACTCAGCTCTGCTTTTATGTTTTAAAGTAAAATTAAGGATCTTTAAACTTCACAAGTAGTGACAAACAAGAAAGAAACAAACAAGTAGAAACAAACAAGTTTCAATGTGGACTGTGATGAGGTGCGCCCTGTTATTTAGCAATACACTAACAGACATTCCCAACATTTTCAATGTGTAGGTAAAAGTGTTAAAATAGGTGTACTGGTATTAGCATTAAGTTTGTGTTTCCATCTCTGATACTACTGTACATGGAAAATTGTGGCTAGGGTGGGCCTAGAAAACCCAAACAAGGAGTAATTTTTGTTATGAATAAGAAATACGGCAAAAAGGAATGTAGTACTATTTTCTAGTTAAAAAGAGCCATGAATAATGCCTCCTGACTGTAAAATGTTTCATCCAACAAATATCTTTACAAATCGTACTCATAGTTGTACCCACTTCTATATTCTGACCATGTTGGAATCATAAAATTACTAAACAGCTACTTTAAAAAATATTTCATTTACATTTTACTGTGTGAAGAATTACTTATTTAAACTTGAAATGATGCAAAGGAGTGAAAGAGCAAACATTCAAGTTTATACCTTACTGACATTAAGAATGTTGACACATAAAAGCAGAAACTCAATGGGACAAATCTTATTCTATGAGAATTTTAGATTTTCCTTTCAGAAGGATGAAAAGTAGAACTTTTGTTTTGAAGACTGTACATTAGGAAGTTTATATTCTGACAAATACAGAACTTCATTACGTTTTCTGGCAAAAAAACCTGCTGAAAAATACCCCACCTGACTGGCCATTCTTATCTACACTAATTAAAAGACTATATTCCGAAGAAATCCAAATTTGTATAAGTTTTCAAATAAAATTATTTGCAAGTTAATTCTTTCACCTGAGAGGGAAAGAATTATGGTTCTTATGGTTCATTCCAACACTGCCAGAACTATTTTTCCCTTCACTGGTTATTGACTTTCATATAATGTTATAAAGTGTTTCTCTTTCAGCCATTTGAGCAAAGATACAACTAACTCCAGTTTTAGGGTGTTCTTTACATTTGATTAATAACATGACTTTTCTGATCAGTCACACCATTAAATGTTCCTTTCATTCAAGAATATTTTAACACATTAGAAAGCTGTGCTATCACTGATGACAGTACTAGGAAAAAAAGAATTTGCCTAAGTCATAGAAATTTTAAAAAACATATGTACACTTTTTTTATTGGTGTTGTTTCCACACCTGCAATCCAATCACTGTTAAGGTTTACGTGTACCAAGTTAGTGACTGATTTCCAAGCAATGAATTTGCATTCTACACTTGAAGACAACATAATTTAGAGAAACCCTTGTTTATAGATTCCATATCACTACTGAATGCACATGCTTTAAAAGGAACACCATTAGCAAATTCTGATATCCAGGAAAAAAATTCTGTATGCTTGAACTTCCAGCATTTCAAAAACAAGGTCTAACAATGGTACTCACCAACATTATAAAAAGACGGTGTTGGTAACATATAACCATTTGCAAGCAGAGTGTTCAGTTTGCTTTTAGAAACACAGTGTCAACATCTATCTTCTTTATGGTTACAAACCACCACTTAGACATGCCTTCCATTAAATGAGACCATTGAAAACAAAGGAATTAGAAAGTACTTCTTTAATACCACAGCCAGCATCAGAGACTGGCTTGAATTAGCTACAATGTGTGCTTTAACAAGAGGAAACTGGAAGGGGGTGGATTTAGGTTTGCTTGGGTTTGCAGTTTTTTGTTTGGTTTTTTGGGGTTGTTTTGTTCTGAGGAGTTTTGTGTTAAAAAAAAAGATGTGGGACAAGCCATCTTGATTTATGTCCCCAAGATGAGTCTATGAAGAGAGGAACTAGCTACTAAATTGCTTTTAGCAGATGCTGTAGGATAAACCTGTAAACAGGCACACTTCCAGTCAAGCTCAAGGGACTTCTGATTTTTTGAAGAAATCCAAGCTATACCTCCTTCCCACAAGAGAAAGAATGAGAGAGATTTAAAGGAGGTAATGTTACAGCTTCCCACATCTGTGGGCCATCCTGTGTTCACGCCTGAAAAGCAGTTTGTTGATATTACCAAATCTGTGTAAATTCAGTTTCTTTTCTCACTGCACACATCATGCTCAGACTGCCACATCCATTCAATTCCTATTACCTGCTGTGGAATGTATTATTCAGAGGTTTATATTTAGCTTACACTAAAAACAATTAATTAGAACAAAGATTTTTTTTCATGCTGAAGGGAATTAGCAGGTGACTCACATTAAGTAGGCCCTATACAAGCGGTGTAAACTAAAAATACCTTCACTGACCTTACCGCAGTTACACTTGCACGAGTATAATATGAAGTGAGTCAGTCCTAGTACAAGACAGCTACTAGAGCCTAATTTATTAAAAAAAAAAAAAAAAGTAAGACATTTAAAAATAGATATTTTGTAACTGAAGTGGTGGGTACGATGAAATTTTTAACTCAAAAACCATAAAGTTAACAACAATGTTGAACCAACTATTTCAGTATCTCTTCTTCTGAGGATGAATCCTTCTTGTAGCCAGAGAAATAAGACAGTATGCTGGCCCAAAATAAAAATAGGACAGACTTCTGAAGGTAATTAATCATCAATAAGATATAGCTAGCTACAGCTATATGGCCACTCGATTCCCACTGAAATAAGTAGACATAGAAAATTTCTCTTTGTGCTTTAATGCCTATCAACTTCTTCAAGGTTGTCTGTTCTCAGGGTTATTGAAGAGGTGCCCCCCGTGGGGGAGATGGGCATAGGTGGACGCTTGGCGGGGCATGGGGTTTCCCTTTCCCTGCTCCTTGGTCATATGTACCCAAAATCCTGTCCCCTATTGGTCACTTTGAATGTAGCCTGCGCGGAGTCCTGTACTTAGGGAGGTGTTCACGGGACACTGGCGCAGTTGTTCTCGGGAGGAGTCGTTGTGGGAGTCCCTGCCGGGCTCCAGCCACGTGCGGCTGAGAGAATAAAATCTGAAAACATCTACCAAATATCATCTCCTTGATTCTTCCACAGGCCAAGGCTGCCTCCAGGGATGGTTGCAGAAAAATCCCACTGCAACAGGTTATGTTTCTACTTTTGCCATTTAATTCCAGTGCACCCTCAGCCAAATTGCTTTTCCCTGTATTTCCCCTTCAGACCCTTTTCCATTAATATGTTAGCTCTTCAAGGTTGTGGTTTTAGCTATATAGGGTTTTGCACAAAAATTCATAACTTGAGCCCAAGTAACACTACATTTGAGTTTTTGCAAAAAAGCTCCTGCCCTTCCTCTGCACCTAGGAACCTGGAAATTAAGAGAATATAATAGAAACGCACAACATATGTGCCTGCATAGTGATGTTCTCAGACCTTAGTCTTCTGAGAGAGTTGAGTGAGTTAATACAGCTGAGTAGGTACAGAGAGAAGTGAGGACTGAAGGGTTGGGGAAATTAAATAATTCTGTCAACTGACCTCGTTTTGCCCCATAATCACACAACTCATAATATCAACTACCTATATGAATTGCTATTTCACTCCTACACAGCCTCTGAAAAATTACCTTAACACTTAAATTTTTTTTATTCATAATAGTGGTTTGGTTAATATGGTGTTACTCCACATTCATTCCACAGGGTTCAGTATTAATGGTATCTTCTCAGAATACGGATAAAACTGTGGGTGCTGCAGAAGTAATAGGAGGATCTCTGCCTAGTTTCATCCTTGAAAATCTATATTAAAATTTGAAAGTTAATAAGAATCTCATGCTCTGCTCACACTCTGCTAGAGATTAGGGGCTACATCTGCCCTTGGCAAAATCTCTGCAGGCTTCTCCTTCAGTGCAGTGACCAGGCGTAGGCCACCGGCTGGTGGATGTGTGATTGATGGCCTAAGGTACACACATTCGAATGCAGATTACACTTTTCAATGGGTTGATACTTCCCAGCTCAGGAATGACAAGTGCCAGAAGAATGTCCTTAGACTGCTGAGATGGTGGAATGGCTCAATTTTAAGGCTGAAGCTCACAATCAGCACTCACAGTGGTTTCATCTAATGTGTTTTGTTTTGCTTGGCCATTGCAGTGGGTTCAGAGCATACACACAGTTGGTCAAAGCAGTTTAACAAGCCAGATAGATCTTCTGAAGTCCCTAAAACTTAGTGGCCTGTGGTCTCTTTGTACCATCAGCTGAGAGTGCATAAGCCTAGATCTAGCACAGCATGTGTTTTCAGGCTGGATCTGTGCTTCTTAGTGAAAAAGAGGGCAACAACTTTTTAGGGCACCAAGGGACTAGCAAAAGATGAATCTGCTGCAGTGGTTTAAAAAGTTATTGGATACAGCTGTATGCAGTGCCCTGCCACAGGTCTGCACCCTCACAGCCCAGCTGGCAGATGTGAGGACACCTCTGAGCATCAGCTGCCTCAGTGCAAAGTTCAACCTTTTGGCTTAAACTGCCAACAGTGGTGACTTCTAGCAAAGATGCCAGGTTTTGTAGTGCTGCATCTGAAGTACACTGCTAAGTGCTCACTCTGCAGAGGAACCAGAGAGGAAAAACTACCTTAAGTACATTAACTCCTTCAGCTGATGCAGCAAGTCTCATCAGAGCTTGCCTGCCATGCCCTTAGTGTTGTCACTGACACTATAAAGCATGATTAGAAAAAAGGGAACGTTCCTCCTGCCTGAAGAGGATCATTTTGCAAAAGCTACTTCTTCAGAGGAACCACAATTGTTTAGGAAAACAGTTGCCACAAGCGAATACTTAAAATTAGTTGTTCATAGGCTCAAGGAGAAAGAAGGATTTTTCCTCCTATATTTAAAAAGCTTTATAATTAGCATGTGTAAGATACGAGGGAGGAGCTTAGTAATCTGTTAACAAAAGCACACAGTAGTGTCCTTTAATAGTGGAGTCCCAGTACACCCTTAGCTCACACAAGCTAGGGCTATTAATCTCTGCTTCCCTGCAGGGCTCCTATCACCAACTCATTTGGAACAGAGAAAAAAGCCACCTTACTGGAGCGAAATATCCATCTTATAACATGCACATTCTCTCAGGTCCTTTTCCTTTCTTTTCTGCCAGAGCTGGGCTTCTGATACTAAATTTAGTGTTAAGATAACACTACTGAAATCCTGTTTTGTAGTTTGGCAAACCAACAGTGATGTAAACAATGAAATTTGGCAAAAGAGAAAAATGTCTGTCTACAAGTAAAATCTGGAAAATTTTTTCTGCTCCTTTTTTACCCATTGGTATGTTTTATTCTGACTGATATCCCTCCACTACCTTTTTCTGTAAGAGCCAACCACAATTCATATTTACTGCTTTTATCCCCAGGCCCTTCCAACTCATGGGTCCACATGTCCCAAGATTTTCCCCTGGTGACCATGTCTAGACAGAAGGATTTAAGAGCATTTCCCAGCTCACAAGCTCAGGTGACATCTCTGATCATATTGCAGTGGCATGGCAGTTTGTACTGGGGGTGGGCATCATCCCTCTGTGCATCACTCCAAAGGAGAGGCAGCTGGACGCTCAGATCAAGTTGACTGATAGGATCACTTGAAACTGAAAATTTTCTCTTCCAGCAGCTCAGTATTCTCAATCACACAGTGCACTACCAAATAATCATGATCACCACAGGATTAGGGATGCATTTATGTTACATTACCAAAGTCTATATTAATAACCAAGTATAAATCAACTCACAAAACCCCAATCTCACAGCACAGGCTACAACATCTGCCAAAGCACAGGACCCCATGGGAGCCCTGACCAGAACTCAGAAATATGCTGAGATGACCAGACTATATTGATGGTATAATGCCATCAGTTCCTGACAGGTTTTAATTCTTTAATTTAAACTGAATGATCCCCTTTCTTGCTTTACTCACACGCCAGTCAATAACAACCAAAAAAAAAAAGGAACTTATTTTTTCTGCCACGTGGGCTTTTTACCAGAATACCATGCTAAGTTAAAGCCAGTACAATCTCAGAGATTATTTACAGCTGAGGAGAAGAAACAGTAAGAAGGGGGTGAGGAAAGAAGGCAAGATTTCAGCTGATACTTGAAGTTTGACGGGTTTATGTGGAATCTGTAAAAAACAAGGGAAATCATTTTAAATTGGGCCCTGAACTGCATCGGGACATCCTGAAATCATGAGAGGATGAGGCAGTCACTTGTCTCATTTGAAGTAGATTAGAAAACACTGTGTGCTCTGAAGTATGGGTATGCATGGTGGAGGTACACAAAGAAAATAAGCATTCACAACCTGAAACTGGTAGAATGATCTCAGTAGAAATGGAAACAAGACACTTGAGAAACACAACCAGTCACAATTAGTAAACAATGCATGTAAATAATTCAAAGCCAGAAACTATACTCCGATTTTGTCCAAGGAAAATACTATTTTAATAAACTTTATTTCATCTGGCTGACCACTGGATTTCACCAATCTAACTACTGAGTTTTCTAAAGAACAACAAAAAAGAAACTTACAGCTTCATCTCCAAAAATGATTGCATTCATTAGGATATGATCAATTGACATCTTTTGTGCTGCCTCTGCTTAGCTGTGCTTAGCTTTTGCCATTGTAGTGCTCTTACTTGGGGCTTAGAAACCAGCTTCCTACTTGTTCATTTCATGTCTAATATGTGTACTGAGTAGATGCTAATCATAGCTGGAAAGACAACAAGTTTAAATTCTTCCAAAATAGCCTCTGTGATCAGTCAGTAAGGAATTTCTTCTGCAGTACAAGCTCAAGATAGCTGAAATCCCTTCTCTACCCATTTAGGAAAGAGTGAACAGAGCCTAGAGGTTTTACAAATAGGTGTTATGGATATGATCTGAGTGGACTGAGGTTAATGATGTTATTATGCTATATGCTCTCTTGAGAGCTGATGACCTTTAATTGCACTCCAGTCCAAATTCCTTTGTTTTTCACACAGAGTGCTGGGCACCAATTCCCTAAAGCAGGATTCAAGAATGGAGAGGGGGAAAGAAGAAGGGGAAAGGAGACTGGTAAGAAGGGAGTTGCTCTTGAAGACTGCTCCTGCAGATAGTAAGGATACAACTGACTTGATCTATTTGGCTCTACAAACTTGACCCATGGCTTGATCTTACCTCCCAAGGCTAGTGTAAAAGCAACCCCCTACTGACCTTGGGCAGGACCATATGCAATTATAATATTTTATTGAACCAGTAGTGTGAGAGCTGTATTAGTTAAAGGTACTTTATTTTCTGCTGACATAGAAATGATTTATGATCAATTGACATAATTTTGTTTTGCATCATTTCCACAAAGGACAATCATGGCTTGCTCAAACTGCGATAAATACCACTAGCTATCAGAAGAGGAAAGTTAACTTCAGTGTATTTTTCCATGGCACAGTATGTATACTGAAAGAGGAGAAAAAGCAACATAGAAAAGTTTTACTTAATTGATCTGTATTGAATACTGTATGCTTAGGATGTTTTTGAGCAAGACAGTCTGAGGTACAAGGATCTGCAAGGAGCAAAGGAAAACTGCAGGGACAACTTAGTGCTTTAGCTGTGCACCAAAGTTTTCAGTACCCCCAAATCAGAAGGGTAAATTCAAATTCACTAGTGAAATGGCTTTGTATTGGAAAATGGACTTGACTGGGCTTTTAATAAATTGACTTCTTAACTACAAAAGAAGTCAGCAAATTTTGTTCTAAAATCTTCTAAAAATATGATTTTACTCATGTAGAGTTTGTACACAGCCTGTACAACTACTGAAATCTTGAGGTTCTTTCTCTATATTTACTCAGTTTTCCGTCACTTCTCATGCAAAAGACCAAACAAAACAACCTGAAGAGGTGCTCCCCCGTGGGGGGGAGGTGGGCATGAGTGGATGCTTGGGGCACGAGGTTTCTCTGTCCCTGTTCCCTCGTCATGTGTACCCAAAATCCTGTTCCCTATTGATTCCCACTTTGAATGTAGCCTGCGGGAATCCTGTACTTAAGGGGGTGTCGAGGGCGCTCCGGGGGGGGTTGTTCTACGGGGCAGGTCGCTGTCGGGGTCCCTGCCGGGCTCTGGCCATGTGCGGCAAGGGGGAATAAAATCTGGAAACATCTATCAAATATCATCTCCTTGATTCTTCAACGGGCCAAGGCTGTCTCCCAGGGAAGGTTGCAGCCACCCCACTGCAACAACAACCAAAACCAAAAACAAAGAAAACCAACCACAACAACAGCAAAAAATTCCTGCTATTTTACTTGGTGTGGATTCAGCTGAAGAAAAATATGAAGTAAAAAAGAAAATTAGTCTGCATCTGAAAATCTAACACTTTGAAAGAACATGATCTATTGCTCATTCTGCTTTTTCAGAGTACACAAGAAGCAAATTCTCTTGTACTCCATGCAAATCACATTCTCAAGAGAAGCGTGGGCTCATAAAAATACAGTTACGGGAAAGTACATTTCAGAAAAATAAAGCCCTAAGGTCCAAAAAGAATATAGAGCAGTTTTCCGTATTCGTCCTTTTAAAAAAAAAAAAAAAAGTCAAACCATTATAGCATAAACTTTCACATATTTATTATTTGAAAAATAGATATATTTTTAGCCTGAGTTCTACAATCTAGCTGGCCACTACAAATGACTTATGGAACATTTAGCTTTGAAATTAGTAAAGGTGATGACCTGCAAAATTCAGGATAGTTGGTACTTCAACATGCTTATTCTGCAGTCTCTCCCACTGGAAGACAATGTGGCACTTAGCGTACAATGGGATCAGAGAGGCCAATAGGGAAGAATACCTCCTGGCGCTGTTCGGAGCATAAAGGTGCTTCACAGTATGTTTACATGGCAACAAGTGATGTCAACAAGTGGGATGCCCCTTCCTTGCTAGTACAACATCTCAGAAAAAGGAGATACACAGTCCACAGTCTTTACTGGGCATTCTTTAGTTATATCCTGTTCATTTCACCAAGAACAAAGCAACAAAAATTAATCCACAAGGAGTGTACTGGAAATAAGAGAAAGCAGAACTTTGCAAAGCACATATATGGGCAATACTGATGTATCATGATGTATCGTGAAGTACGTAATACTGTTTAGCAGGAATTCCATTCTCCCAGTGGCAAAAAGCTGTTAGACCCTCAAAGAAACAAGCATGTACAGGTTAAAAACTTACTTTAATCATCGCTACCACGTAAAACTAATATATTCAGATTCTGTAGGAGCCAAACAGCTGTCCAGCTTTTTTCAAGCAGGATGCATGAAAATGGGGAGGGAAGAATCATTCTTCATACTCTGGGTGAAATATTAAGACAGGAAACATGGACTGGAATTGTATCAGGCCAGATGAGCTGTGTGCGTGAAGTCACTAAACATATTTGCATCTAGCCCTAAGCTCAAGTAAATCTATTTGTTGCTATTTTTAGATCTAAATATTGCTTGTTACTGTTTCCCCCTCCAATCTTCCTCCCCCCGAACACAACCTACCCCTTCTGCTAAGAGACAGCTGGTGTGACGCAGAATTTTAAATCTCATGGGTTTGTGCCAGATCCTTTCCTGACTCTGGGTTACAATCTGAAACACTTGGATTACTGTTGAACAAGCTTAAACACTGGGAGAAAAAATTTCTACACAAAGATAAAGTGTTCCCTTTCTAAAAGAAGGTTCAGTTCCCCATCCCCACCTCCAAACTTTCCCCTCCTTCAGCACCATGGTAAATTCTGAAAATTATTCAAGCCTTTTAGCCACACTACTTTGTGTAACAACTCAGGACTGCTGTTGTCCTGATAGTGCTTCCCCACTAGCAGGCCAGATATTAAATGTCACTCTTAGGAAAATGCAACTTTTAAACTTCTCATGGAGAGCCAATGCTCTAAGCTTCCTAGAACTCTGCATGTCTTCAGAAGCAGAGACATTACAGAGGAAAGTAATGTGACTGAAGATGGGTTTCTAGGATAGCTAGTGAAAGTGTGTTGGCAGAGGAGAAGTGGTTTCACAGAGACTACCGTAAAAAATGCTGGTTGCAGGAGGGTTCATCATCTTTTGCAGGATTCCTGCTGCTCTGTTCACACCATTTCCATATCACTACAATATTATTTTCTGCAGAGAGTAAAGAAGGTCGCCCATCTTTTGTTCCTTCCCTCCCTAGGCATGAATGACACAGATGTGATAGCACACAGCTGGCTCCCCTGAATTAGACATGAGGGTAAAGGGAAAGAACTGAGGAAAGTGAAGAGAGAGAGGTGGCAGTACTGCTACCTGCAAGCTCAAAAATACTGTGCTGTGGTCTCAGCATGGGAATATTTTGCCACACAGGAGGAAATTTTGGGAGAGACAACTGGGATGGGCAGGTGAATAGATGGGAACATGTGCTGAGCATGTATACAGAGAATGAAGGAAGCTGTGCAAGATTTTTATTTCTTAAGACCCTACTCCATCCTGATACCAGCTGTCTCACAAGTATCTAGACAGCACAGAAACCATGGGGGAAGGAGTGGGATATGTCTTCAGATGCCTCAGATATAAAAATGTATTTAAATAAATAAGTCCTGTCCTTTCCGTATACCAGGTGCCATGGCTGAGACAACAAATCTAGCTCTTAAAAGTTTGGCTGCTGTAAGGGAGGAGTCAAGTTCCCTGCTGCTGGCCCACAAGAGGAGCAGATCTGACTTCATAAGGTAAATAGGTTATTCAAACTGAAATTTGACTTTTCATAGGATGTGAGGCTAGGTGAGACCATTATGATAATTTACTCCAAGTTATTCAGCGAATTTACATAACTCAGGAATTTCATTCTCCATTTGCAAAATATTTTCACTGCAATGAGCTAATTAGAAACAAGTCTTTTAGAGATCACTAAGTATTTATGCAAAATCCTTTCTCAGAAAAGCACTTTAAAGACACTCTCTGTACAATATGAAATACCACTACACATCCACTATGCATCCAACTGTAGGCTCTCTGCACCGGTAGTGCAATGAGAGAAAGGAAAAATAACTGCCCAGACAGCATTAGTGGGAACACATGGGAAGAAGAATTTTAACAGGTAGTACAACAAAAATGTGGCCAGGGTACCAAATAAGTTCCCCCTTACTCTAAAAAAACAAAGCACTAACCTCCTAAAGAAGAGCTCCTCATTTTTCTGAACAAAGACATGCTTAGAAGGTGACACAGAAGCAGTATTTTGGGCAGCAGTTGCAACCAGCAGTGTTCCTGCAGAAATCAGGCTTTCCTTCAAGGCCTTCACTAGAATCTAAGAGACGTAAAAAATGCTACAGATGGGTCACATTTTCAAATGCCCTTAAAAGCAGTCCTTGTCCCTATGATTTTCAGCAGAAGTCAAACTCTTAAATGACTTGCTTATATGTTGTGCTCTGAACTATTTCAGTCTGGACATAAATAAATCTAACAAGTGTTTACATGTAGGAATCTGAAGAACTCACAGGACTCTCTATTTTCCCACCATCAGGGGTTTTTTGATTTTTATTTTTAAAATGCTCTATCTGGTTGTCCTCTCCAACCTTTTTATGAGTCCGTATAGTCTTTTGTAGATGATCTCCCAATTCTCCCTTCCCAGTCTCAATTCCCACAGCTTCCTCTCCTTTTACTTTTCAAGTAAGTCTGAAAAAGGAGAGTTCTTCCATCTGGCTGTAGCTGTCCCTGTTGCATCAATATGTGTAGAGGAGCATATCTAAATTGTGCATTCAGACTCATTACTTAACAGACACCAGTAACTGCTTATTGCTAGTAAATCCCTGAAAACCAGCTGCTCCACAAGAGGCATGGGAGGAAGTGTGATCTGAGCATCATTTACAGCAATCATCTGAACTGCTCAGCCTTGTAAGGAGGTTAATGCTCTGCTTCTGTTCTTTGGCCCTACCTGCCAGAGCTATAGCTCAAGGGCCTTGTATAGCCTTAGTTGTTAAAAATTGCACAGATCTTATGTCCAGCTTGTGCTAGTCTTGGTGTTGAAATGAGCTTTGTACCAAGCCAGGACTCATGCTACAGATGAATGTTGTGGAACTTTCTTTCTTGGCTACAAGTTTCATGCATGAACAATATCTATCTCTATTAGTGTAAGAAATCACTCCTAAAGTGATGACACAGTGTGGTGCGTTGAACACAAAACCGCTACACACAGATAGTGTCATATGAAACAAATGACACAAATAGCCATTCAAGATGTTTGTACATACATTGTTTTCATACATTTCTATATGCATCTTTAAAACTAAACTGTCTCCTACATCTCTCTTGACAAGAAAGATCACAACAATCTTCTGCTGCATGCCTAAGCGCACGTGAACTTCTTCATCCCACATAGTTATGTGTGACAGGCATAGAAGACCTCCCAAAGAAGGCAAGTCAGACTGCTGTGACATGAATTGGAATTCTTGGCAGAGACACAGCCTTTCAAACCTCTCCTTGACAACCATATAGATCCATGTGCCTCCAAGAACTCTGCACCCATCTTCTTTGCCAGAAAAATTCAAAAGTCCCCAATTACCAATTGTTTCGAGGAATGCTGACTTCACTGAAGTCAATTGGTTGAGTTAATTAGAATGAGTTTCACCAGAGTTTGAGCTGCATTCTTGATCTGTTGCAAAATTTTAGTTCTGTTTTTTTTTTAATTTATAATCAACTTCAAATTTAATCTGCTTTTCAAATATCCGTGACAGTTCCAAACGAATTTTGGCAAAGGCTTGGGTCTACTGAAGAAAGGATTATTGCTTATCTATAATTCAGGTTTAAGCACAACTCTGGGTTGAAGACTGTCAGAGGAAAGTTTTGCACCATGATGGGACTAAACTTTTCTTAAGCTGCCAATTACTTGGAAAACCTAGTCTAATCAAAGAAAACAAAGGAAAAACAAATTTAAAAAAAATAAAAAAAAACACCACCACCACCACCACTCCAAAGGCCAGGAACTGCATTCTAATTTCACCCCTGAAAACACTTTGTTATCAATGCTTTCTAGTACAGCACAGTTCAGGAGATCAGAAACAGCCTTATGAATCCTTATGAAACCTTATGAAACAAGCCCTTCTAGAAAAGCTCTGCTTTATCCAAATTCCCAGTATTTTGAGTGCAATTTGCATTTGTAGAGGTTTCACTGTTTCTGTAGTATTTACCAGGTCAGCCCTAGTATGTGAACCTCAAGCTTCCCTTGCCTGCCAGTCAGGATCAGAGTCAGACCTTTTCTAAGATTTTGAAGAGGCCGAAGTGATTTTTGAGGAAACAAGACAATAAAGACTGGAACTGGAAAATTTCATGCGAATTGCAGGAAGAAACAGACACACATTAAATAAAAATCATGGTCTGAGTTGGATTTAATATACTGTTTGAATCCACCAAAAGCTGGCAGATTAGGAGATGACCTCTCCTCACAGCTTTTAAAACACACGCGCAGAGCATTTTTCAGTAATGTCTTCCATAAGGTTTTGCTTCTTTCTGTATGGACTCCTATCCCACCAAGACAGTTTCAAAAAAGAATTCCAGATATAGACTCTTAATTTCACTTTGACTTAAGGTTTAAATTCATCTTCATAAACTTAACTTTTTTCATTTCTTGCAGGACTGCAAGCTTTATAGCAGTGATATTTGAAAAGCACTGAATTTAATATTACAAAGGGAGACCCCTTTTTCTATGACAGCTTGTGGTGCTTTTATGACTGCTGAAGTAAGCTTTTTGGGCTGAATGTACTTCATTTGTACTTCATTTCAGAAGAATAAAAGCTCTTTTATGATTATGGAAAAAAACAGTGTATAATATTTCTTGGTCAACATTTTACTATCAAACGCAAACTCTTTCCTCTTCTGTTAGAAAGTCAGTCTGTGGAACACAGTAACAGCAGGACTGTGGCAAAATGTATCAGTTTACTGAATAAATACAATTACAAACATCATAGTTTTTTATTACCTTTTCTGAAGGTTCTGTTCTTCTACTTATTTGAATATATTCTCTCCTCTGTCCATTTGTCAGGTATGAGACTAGCAGCTGGTAACACTTCACTTGTTCCCATTGCTCCTTCATGGACTATACCACAGGCAGTATAAAACAAGCTGTTACAAGTCAGTTTACTGGTAAAACTGAACCCTTCTTCACTGTAGATGAAGGACAATATTATGGATCAACCAGACCCTGACAAACTTCAAAACTAATCAAGACATCCATACCCACAGCTCACCCAAACCAAGAATCTCTAGGCTGAACTCCTACCTCCAGCACATACCCAGCATCCACTTGCTGACAAGTGAGACTTTCCTAGTCCTTCTATGAACTGTGATAACCAGGAGAAAAGTAAAATTTGGACCTAAGATGTCTACAGAGAGGTTTTCCAACATGGTTCTTTGACATAATATCACTGTCCATGTCCATCAAGAAAGCCAAATGAGAAAAAGGAGGGCAGCAGCTGCATTTAAATATGACTGAAGGTAGCTCTGTTCTGCTCTCAGGGCAAACAGGGCTTCAGTTTAAACTTAGAAACTCAGGACCTTCAGCAGGACTAAAACCAAGACCAAAGAAAGCCTTTGTGCCTCTTTCACCTCCAGAAACTAATTAGCATATTATTATTTTCCACTTGAAAACCAATATATTTACACACTTCCTAATAAAGTGGTGTTTTCTGATGGACTTTTTAAAACCCTACTGTATTCTGTGAGGTAAAGTATTAAGGGACAAAGACCTCTATGTAGAGTGTGCTTCTGGAATTGAAGAGTTCTCTGTTTTCCTGCTTATGATGGCCACATAAACAAAACTTAATCAGATCAGTATCCTGTCACAGGCAGAACCAGCTGTTCCCTATGTGACATTTTTCAACTAAGGAATTCTAAAAATATTGTAAAGTACATACAGATAAGACAGGGAAACAGGCAACTCAGCAGTAGCACTCTAACACTTGCCAGATCATCTTCAGCCATCAAAGCTCATCTTTTCCCAATGAAATCAGCTGCTTCTTCACCATTTACTTCAAGAAAAAGTTGGTCTTATGCAAGATCCATCACTGGGACCTCTTCACTGTTGACAGGATGCATGCTGCTTTGCAGAGGAAGCTAAGGATATGCCATAAATGCTGAATACTGTTCCAGATTTTCAGCAAAACCATGAAGTTTTCAAATACACTGCTTTACATATGTTTATGCCTTATCTGCCCGTAATATTTCTTAGTGAGTTCAACTTCAAGCATCCTATTTGTCACAGTTCAGAGATTGCTGTATGTAATTGTTGCGATCCAGTTTAAACCCAGAAGAGCAAAGAAAACTAAGTCTCTGTGTATAAACCGGATGGAACTTTGAGAAGGTTCAAAATATTCCCAAAAATGAGATTAAAAC
>VYZQ01063619.1:307-50531 GCA_013400655.1 Mystacornis crossleyi
TCTCTCCCGTTTTAATCCAAGCTCTGAGTAAAAGAACACAACAAAAACAAACAAACAAGAAAAATCAACAAGACACAGCCCTGCTGAAAGCCCCGGGATCTCATGCTGCTTGGTTTTAATCAACAGGAAATATTCCTATAACTGTATCTGGCTTTCCCCATTACGCACCTCCACATTTCAAAAGAGAGGAAAATACTTTCATTGCTTGCAAGCAAAGAAGTCCAGAGCTCATCATTTCACTGAATCAGGAGAGCATTATTTAGGCATCTCTCAGAAGAAAATATAGTTTATGTTCTGTTTTTGATTAAGAGCTGTTTGTTTTCACATGGCATGGACGTTCTCTGCTGACATTCAATACTAACCAGCAAACAACATTTTTTTTTTTCTCTTTTTTCTCTTTGAGACCAGAAGGAGTAAAGGAAACCAACAAATCTACAAGACACAATTGACCCAATTCTGTGGTTATCAGAATGAAATTTTTTGCCAAGCCATTCCTCCTACTAATGATAATGATCCTTTTATGTGATTTTCTGCTCTAGTTGCATAATGAAATTTGGTGTTGATATGACTCTCCCTTCATAGATCTGATTTCAGAAGAAAATTTTAAGGACTTAAAAGTGGTCTCTTTTTCAAAGAAAATCATCATTCACCATTCTCTCTGAAGTTAAAGACCTGCAAGTAACTCAACTAAAACTATTTTTTATTGAAGGAAGGAGGATATTTAGATACCTTCTTCACACTAATAATTCCCCCACCTTCATAAGCTTGCACTAGACAAACCATTATGATGAAAATTTGAGATATCATTTCAAATTAAAAGCTAATTATCACTGAAGATCAACATCTAGCTACTAGAATATTTCATTTTGTGCTCGTTTCTTGGAAGCATTTGATTTTGGTACAACAAAAGTACAGGATATTGTCTTTTATGTAGGAAATTCTTTTTTTCCAGTTAATTTTCTCTGTCTCTTTATTGCTCTTCTACTTAAAGGATGACTCCACTTATAAGTGGTTTTATTCTTATTTCTATAAGTTCTCTATATCTATATTTAACAGTATACTGTCCCAGTTGTATTGGCAAATCACTGACAAAAGGAGCAACTAATTCTGATTGAAGTTCTTTTTCTTTCCTTTATTCATCTAAATAACATGTGTAAATATTCTTCCTTATTTGACCTACAATAGAGGTATAGGTTATTTCATATCTAATTTATTCATATACTGTTGTACTGTTGTTGAACAATATTATTTGCCTTAACAAGCTGACTCCATTCACAATCTAGATTCAGAAGTCATCAGTACTTGAAGGAAAATTATGCCATCAAAAGCTAAATATCTCAAAATATTGATGTATTTGAAGTTAGAATAAGTGTCATTATTGGACCAATTTTTGTCTTTAATTTAATAAAGTGATTCCCCCCCACTATTGCTAACTTCTTAATCAAATCTAAAGATCTCTGTCTATATATAAATATTTCTGTTCTCCCACCTTCACAGTAATATTTTATTCCTGTACAGCCATAATTTCTAGTTTCTCAAAGACTAATTGAAACACAGTTTTCAAGGTCTCGAAGGAAAAATTCTGTGAAATGACCAAAACTCTCACACCACACCAAGTCTTACACCAAGTAAATTTTTTCCAGATTTATTGGTACTTAGGAACCTTATCTGAGTGTATTCTGAAGAACTGAAATTAAAATATAATAGAAATTAAGAATAAATTCAGAAACTGGTCTTTTTGATTCAGCCAGTTATATTTTTCACTGATCATTTTCTCTCCATATAACCCTTTGTACTTTACATTTCTAACTTAACACACCATAATATAACATCAGACTTCATTAAACTCATCCTTGCCAGAAGAGACACAACTCTGCTACCCTAAATACTTGGAAAAATCAAAGTCTGTCTTTAGACCACCAGGACAGAGAATTTCTGTCCACACCATTTAAATCCAAACTCTCCATCCACCTTGGGCTGAACCTGCTGGGCAAACGCATTTCTCTGACAACAGCACCACACTAAAACCTGTACTTTCCACAACATCTGTGAAATATTTGTAAAAAACTGTTATAAAATACTCAGAGTTTTTTGTTTTCTAATGAAGCAGCGTACAGAAAATTCCAGGAAAATACTTCTGTCAGAAAGAAACCCCAATCTCATTTCCAAAAGTACTTCATTTATACTTTGTGTGGCATCACTTTTGAATGAATTCACTTTCAAAGGCAATTCAAGCTCTCTGTGTGCCAGAGCAGAGCAACAGAGAAATGAGCAGAGACACCTCTGCCTTACCTGAGCCAGGACTGGACACGGCACCCTCGGGTGATGGGCACAGAAATTCTGCCCCAAGGCTCCTGAACAAGAGCTGGCTCCCACCCGGCTGCCTGGCAGCACCTCTGGAGACAAATCCTAAGGATTAGAGGAGAGGGGGGAAAAAAATACATGGAAAAAAAATCAGGCTGTTAAGGCCATCCAACCGACTTTGATCTAAGACGTCATGATTTTGAGCAGCTAAAAATATCTGATATTTCAGGTGTTTCAGCAAAATCACAGCATTTTAAAGAAGATGGGACTGTTGGATGAGCCTGGAATTTCGGCAGGCCAAGCACAATCCAAGGTTTCCATATTGTTTTAAAAGCAAGAACTTTCACCTGCATCACACACTAATGCAACTTAACATTGAGGATTTTTTCCTTTGTGAATCACTCTGTATTCCAGAAACTTCACTGGAATTTCAAGCTTTTTAAAAATCGTGAAGAATCTTGCCAAATAAGCCATCATAAATCAGCCAAAGGATCTTTCAAACTTGTCAAAGAATTAGAGTTCTTCCACTTTTTCCTTCTTTTCAGGCACCCTTTCTTCTTCTTTTTTCCTTCTCACTCTTTCCTTCTTCAGGCACACTTCCTTTCTTCTCTGGCACTCTTAGAAACCTAGACTTTCTGAAATGATCAGATCTGTGAGTAATTAATTTATTGCCCTTTCCAGAGGATTTGGCCTTTGGTGAGTTAAATTTCACTTATGACTATTGTGAAACATATGAACATAATGAGACCCTGTTCTTTATCAGCCAAGCATCATTCTTCTGTTGATGACTAAAATATTTTGCCTCATGAAACCAAAACTGCACACACATTTTATGAAATCGGTAAAACATATCTTATTTAAAAGTCATTTCACACACAAATTGCATAAACAGATTTATTTAAAAACCTATTAACACAAAGGACAATTTGCTAAAATAAACTTTGTTTACAGAAGTTCTTTTAAAAAGTTTTTAAGCATTTGGATAGAGAACCAAGACAGACTTTAAACATCAGAAAAAATTGTTCAGTTGGCTGGTTTTATGACTGTGAAACTTGTTTAAGTTGAATTATTAACTATAATTTTCTAAAACCAGCTGCAAGCTGACCTCACACCAATAGCAGCCTTCAGTCAGAAAAAGAATCTCTTTATGGACCATTACTACTCTTGTTGCAGCAAAAACTAGGCACAATCAAAAAAATGTGGCTGTGACTAATTGCCTGCATAACTTTTTTCTCCTCTAGTACCAAAGCAAAGAAGCTATTTTTATCTAGCCCCCAATTCATTTGGGGTATTAAATGAATAAATAATAACCAGTACAAACTGTTCTGATACAGTGCAGCTACATTTAAGAATATAGTGACAAGTGGAAAACCTAAAAGAGTTGTGGTTCCTATATTTCCATCATTTCTCTAATTTCCGGTGCAGCTTTGTTGAGGATAAACAAGTTTATTTTCCTAAACGGAGAAAGAAACATTTAATCCCACATTTCCCCCCCTCAGTTTTGGGAACACCCAAAAGGACAATTGAGCTGCCTGTTCACAGCACACCAGTGTCAAATTAAAAATGCACTCCACTGTTACCAAAGGGTGTTTATGGACTACCAGGTTATCTTTGATTTATACCACTGTGGCCACATTCCAGTCTAACAAATTACTTCCACCTACCAGCAACACCAAGCATATTTTCCCACAGGGGACAACGCTTTAAACACTTGACCTCTAAATTTGACAGTATTTGCACTGCACTTTGTTGTCTTCCACGAGAAAGCATGGATCTCTTTGCTCTTTTTTTACTACCCGTTTAAAGAAAAGGGAAATACATGAAAATATCTGGGGTTTTTTTTGGTTTGTTTTTATCATCCTGCAAAACAGAATGAAAGCAAAAGAATTTTGTATTTAGACGAAGTCAAAGTTTAGGTAAATTAAATACTTGCAGAGAAATATTACATAGCCCAAGTATGACTCAGATTTCGTAGAAATGTTCGCTTCACTTTTGTTCTTGCTCTAGCCTTGAATTCAACCTGAATATTTTGCAGCAGAATCTGGTTCTGGAGCCCAGGATGATTGTCTTGCTAATAGCACTGCCTTATTTCCATTTCATGTGATAGGACACCTAAAAGAAGGAAAAAAGGGAAGTTCTAAAACCTGAGAAGTCTTTGGTTTAGACTCAGATTTTGACAGAGCGTTCAAGGCACATTTCATTTTGCTGGACTGGTTTGTTTGATAAGGATATCCCTCAGAACAGAAAAAGCCCAAGCCATAAAAGAAAATGGTTTCTCTCCTCCTCCCTGGCTTATCTCTTCATCCTCCTTGCAGCACACGGCTCGGGGCCTTTGCTCTGTGGCTGGGACCCTCCGTGAGCTGCAGGGACAGCCAGTCCCGAGGGCTGGCAGGAATTAGTGTCCATTTACCCTCAGGAGCTCAGTTAAACTCTTCTGTGGGATTTTGGAGTGGAATCTGTCATTCTCCTGCTAATCTTTCCCAACAGTACACAGAAATTTAATAAGACAATACCCAGTTTAACAAATCACAGTTCTGATGTTTGCTCTGTCTGCTTGTCAAGACTTTTTCTCTCCACCAAGTGCTGGGGAAGGTACAAGGGTGTGCAACAGTACAAGACACACTGGGAATTAAAAAAAAAATCCCTAAATGAGGGTATGGGGTGGAGAAATTAAAATATCTCACCAGGGGAAAAAAAAACCCCAAAAAACAACAAACAAACAAACCCCAAACCAAACCCCCACCCCCCAAGAAAATGTGTGTATTTCTCTTCATTAAAACCCTTAGGCTTAAAAAAACCCAGCCAATCCCTCAGAGTGAACTGGAAGTCTCTGGGGTTCTCTTCCCTGTTTTGAAGTGTTGGAGTTTACGATGGAGCAGTCCAGACTGTTTCCCTGATTCATTTACAGCTCTGTGGCTGCAGACAAATCCCTGCCCAGCTCTCCCAGCCGTCCCCTGGCCACACCAGAGTTGTAAGGTGCACAGAAAAAAACACTTATTTCTCATCTCTAAGGCCTTTATACAATTACATTAAGCAGTCACTTATTTCGGGAGTGTAGGAGCAATGGAAATGGAATGTATTCCTTCCCTGGAATGCTTCCCTGGTGTTTGTGTGGAGTTCATTAAACTGAAGGAGGTTGTTTGCTCTGGCCTGAATTCACACCCAGCTCCACAGGTCGCCTGACTGACCCAGTCAAGTGTGCACGTAAAGTTTGCACTGTCTCTGCTTTTGGGGTGGTTTGGTTGTTTTTTGGGTTTTTTAATAGTATCAGATTTACCTGGAATTTCTGCTCAGGGGGTGGGGTCGGCTTCTCTGGTTCAGTGCATCAGATTAGAAAAGCTTCACTATAAATGAGAGAGACGCTGAAAGTAGAATTTAGGAAAACCATCCTATCTCTTAATTAAAAATGTTTTGTGGGCATCAGAATCACGGGAGCATATTGCCCATAAAAATACTATTTTCTCATGTCTGGATGAAAGCCACTGAAATATCAATAGAGAGAGAAAGAAAAACTACATTGGTTTCATGTGTGCCTGTCTTTGAAGAGAGCTTGAATGAAATGATCTCAGAAATGAATTAAAAATTGATGTAGATACATAAATTTATCCATTTTATTAAAATGAAAAATAATAATTTATACAGTTTTTAAGTACTGGGAAATCTCATGTATATGTACATATGTCAGAATTTATTGTCTTTGAGATAAGAACTTAATTACAGAAAAAAATATATCTTAAGAATTCAGCAAAAGATCATTAACATTTTTTAACTCTTTCAAGTCTTCTGTCTAAAACTCAAATTATGGACAATAAAAAACTGTTATACCTTTCCTGAAAGACACTTGAATAAATATAATTTTTACTTCTTGTTCCTCCTTATTACATGTTGCTTTCAAATATTTGTGAATTTGTACTTACAAAAACAGGCCTGAACAAGTTGAAGTAAATAATTGGAGTGGTAGCAAAATACGTTCTGTGAAATCCAAATGATGGACTCTTCTGTAGTCTTCATTTAATTTCAGGAAGTTGCCCAGAAGTTGTCTTAAACCCCCCATAATTTAAAGTTGTTTATATTAACAATTTCTACTGTAATAACTTGAATTAGGGGGGGAAAAAAAAAAAAGAAAGAAGAGAAATCATCAAAGTCAGAGGAAAGAGATCTCTCTCAGTCTTTGTCATTGTGGGAAAAATTTTAGTTGCTTCCCAAGGTTCAAATAGCTGTAAACATATATTTAAAGAACTAGTAAAAAGGATTTATTCCTATTTATTTAATCATTGTCAGTATCTGTCAGTGGGGAGGTAGACAATCAGCCTCTATGTTTCTAGGTAACATCTCATTTCAGCTAGAAGACAAATAGGAATTAAAGATATTTAATACTACATAGACACAATGAGGAAATAACATAATGAAAAGAATACTGGGATTTGGGATGTTAACATGTGAAATATGTGCAAAGAAAGCTTCTCAGTCACCAATCTCCTCAGAAAGAGACTGATTTAATCTCTGGGGAGGGTTTGCTTTGATTGTTATAATCACATTAGGTCATGCAAATAGAGTTTGCTATAGAAGGTAAAAACCACAGTATCTGCAAAGAATAATTTCCATAACATTCTCAGGGTTTGGATTTTTTTCATCTCCTTTCTTCCTTCACATGACACACTACCATAAATATTGCACAAAACTGATAATACTATATTTTCTAAATTATTGAAATGGAACTTTGCAGAAAGAACGTAGATATTCCCAAGAAAATAGCTACTTAATTTCTAATACATTTAACCTACTTCAATTTACAGCAGGCACTTAAGCCTATCCGTGATGATGAAAACCTCCAGCAAACCTGTTAGCTCAGTGCCAGCTCAGTTTAAATTGAACCTGGAAGAGGTGTGAGGAAAGAACCACGCACTCCTCAGTTCTCAGCTCTGCGTTCCAACAGAAGCAGTAAAGTTCCTCCTCAGCCTCCTCTTGTTCAGCCTCCTAAGTGTCAAAACGAAGTGAAAGAAGATGTAAAGTGAGTAATTATCCCTGCCTGTGAGGGAACACACCGCTGGCACGGTCTTTGGCGGCGCTGGGTGCTGCTCTGACGGCGTCTGCTTCCAGCAAGAAACTGTGCCGCGTGTCCCGGGCAGGCAGTGACTTTCAGAACACTCCACTATAGCTCCTCTTCCCTGTCTTCACAAGCCACAATCCACACGGAGGAGTTAGAGAAATAAGCCTCATCCGCAGGAGTTCATTAGAAATAACTCCTTTATAACTCAGGCCTTGCTGGAGCACACAAATCCCGCAGCCTCGGCGAGCAGCTCGGGGAATGGGCGAGCTGCAGGTGACTCTCAGCAGCAATTTCTGTGATTGCCAGCCTGGATCATAATCAGACACCAGAAGCACCAGGGCCTGAAACAATTTCCCATCTATTACCTGTGCATTGTCGCAGCTCTCCACCACGGGGTGTCACAGGGATGTACGGGATGCATGGCGGGAGGATGAGAATAAGCTTAATCAACCTATTTTCATTTCCTGCACAAAACATTTAGTTTCAAGCACTCAAGACAGGTAGAACTAAAAGGCTGGTTTGCTGAAATCGTCTAAGGTGGTAAATAATTTCCAGATCCACTCTCTTCTACCCCCTGGTGTCTTTCTCTCACACTTTTGTAGGCAAAGCTTTTTTTCCTTTTATTATTGGAAGAAACCATTTTCTTGTTCTGCTTTGACATATTGATGTTCCAATAGGTGTTATTTTCATAAAAACCTTTGGCTTTGCTTCCTCTTTGCCACCTCTGAGTTCCACCATGGATTCACAGCTCCATACTCAGAGATCCCAGGCTGTTCCTTTTGCAGGATTTACTTCCATTCTTTCTTGATGAGAGGAACAGTAATAATGCTTTAGCAGTATTAGTTAATTTGATAATATCTGCTAACTTGGGTTTTATCCTATATTAANATTTCCTGCACAAAACATTTAGTTTCAAGCACTCAAGACAGGTAGAACTAAAAGGCTGGTTTGCTGAAATAGTCTAAGGTGGTAAATAATTTCCAGATCCACTCTCTTCTACCCTCAGTGCCTTTCTCTCACACTTTTATAGGCAAAGCTTTTTTTCCTTTTATTATTGGAAGAAACCATTTTCTTGTTCTGCTTTGACATATTGATGTTCCAATAGGTGTTATTTTCATAAAAACCTTTGGCTTTGCTTCCTCTTTGCCACCTCTGAGTTCCACCATGGATTCAGAGCTCCATACTCAGAGATCCCAGGCTGCTCCTTTTGCAGGATTTACTTCCATTCCTTCTTGATGAGAGGAAGAGCAATAATGCTTTAGCAGTATTAGTTAATTTGCTAATATCTGCTAACTTGGGTTTTATCCTATATTAATCACTGCTTTCCACTTGCTTGAGTTTTGCTTTATATCTCTGTATTTGAAAACTTTTAAATTCCACATCAGAGTCTCACAGTAAGTGAAAAGAGATCTGGTCAACCAACCTCCCACTAAAGAGGAATTCTCTGGGACACTTCCTTCTGGTAATTCCTACCAGGAACCAGCCATGCAGAATTAAATATCTTTAAAGAGTGGAAATTACTCTGAGTGCATTTTGGAGGCGTATGGGAGTTTTCCAGTAGAGTTATGGCAGGAGTTCCTGTGCTTCCCACTATCCATGGGAATGTAGCTGCACATACATCTGATGCAGAAAGATATCATAGAAAGGAGATATAAATGACTTATGCCTGGTTTGCTGCAATATCAATTAATGCAAAAGGTCATTAATTAATCAATGTTTTTCCCACCACCAGGCAGCTGCAAATTTCCTCTGTGGATTCTCCAGTGGCCAAGGACTAGGAATTCCCATTAAGTTTTTTCCCATTGGAATGATAACTCACTCATCTGTTGTTCTTCCCTCATCCCTCCCAGTCCTGGTAACTTTCCCTCATGGGACTCTCAGTAATGTTATTTTTTTTTTTTTTTTGAGATTTCTTCAAAGGTCTTTCTGACTTCTACGAAGGTCTACAGAGAGAACACAGAGGGCTGTTGAGGCAAACACCTTGTACACACAAGGGCTGGGGCCAGCCCAGCAGTGGATATTTGCATTCACTGTGCAGGAAGAAACAACAGCATTATGCTAAAATTATAAGAATCAAATATTCCTTGCTGAGAGTGTGCAAGACAAGCTCAAACTGAGTACTCTGGTATTAGAGAGAAATTCCAGCTAAGAAATGCACATAAACATTATTTCTTCTTTTTCTTTCGTTCTTTCTCTTGCCTTCTTTTTCTCTCTTTGTGTCTCCTTCTGAAAGTGCAATGTGGAATTTGCGTGTGTTTGATGGTTTTTATTCTCCAGCTTCATAACAACATGAAAACTCTCTCTGAACATTTAAATATTCTGCTTCAGTAGCTGGATCCAAATCTGAATACATATCTATGGCTTGGCCCCCTGCTGCCTAAAGTAATTTGCCCTCAGATCAAATTGTGACCCCCAGAAATAGAAGTATTTATATTGAAAGAGAACTGAATATTTACAAGAGTATTGTTACAAACCAGAAAATTATGATATAAATATGATTACACTGTATAAGTCAGATAAAATCTACACAATCCATTTCTTTAAAGAAACACAAAATTATTTTGGTTCTGAAGTACACATAAAAAGAATTTCAATAACATTGTATTTTCAGACCTTACTGTTCAAGGATCCAAGGAAAGTTTTTTCCTGGTTCTAGCATTTTCTTTATAAAATCTGTATTTCCGACAAAATAAGCTTGGATCATTTAAAGTCCCCACAAGGGACTGATACTTTTTGAACAGTATTTTGAATGTTTTTGATATCCCAGTTTTTGAGATCCCTGTGTGGCTTTATTTTCTGGACAATTCAGTTATTCTCTCATGCTCTGACCTTATTATGTTATTGTTTTTCCCTTCTCTTCACTACTCTGCTTTGTGAGAAAGCTCTCCATAAATTTGATATAAATATAGTTCATGTACAATATCTATAACTTAGTCAACTTCACAAAGCATAAAAATAACAATTTCTTTTAGTTTTCTCTTCTGTTATTTTTGTACAATATTATCCATTTGCTATGAATTCCCCTACAACAAACTTAAAAAAATCCCAACCAAACCAAACTGAAACAACAAATAAACAAGCCCTTAAAATCCGTTATATCCACATCAACTATAGGATAATATGTATTTCTTTCCTGGGTCGGCTTGTGCTCTTTCATATAATGTATCAATTTAAATGCAGATGGGCAAGGAGAAAATATATTTCTGCTCACACTGCTCATGTCTCCAGGATGCCGAGATGGATGTGCCAAGTGGGAGCCTGGGCAGGTTCCTTCTGTGCCAAGGGCACAGCGGTGCCCAGAGCCCACGGTGCTGCGGGCAGGGACATCTCCCAGCAGAGCAGGGTGCTCAGAGCTCCATCCAAGCTGGCCTGAAACATAGATATTATAAATCTTCTCTTATGAGCAGACTGCTGGCACAAAACCAGGATTCTACAGCACCTTGGCTATGGTGAGTGCCCTCCTGCCACACTTTTGCTTAGAGCATAGCTGCACTGCCACGGCCGAGCGTGGACAGCCCATTGCTCGGGGGAATTTAGTTAGTTCCCTGCATTGCTTTTTGGCAATACACAGTGCAGCCTCCCAAGGTTTGTGCCAGAACTCCTTGACCTGCACACCTTGCTCTCCCACTCCTTGGGTGCAACTCATCCCCATGACAGGATGGACAGAGGGGGATGCATGTGCTAAAAATAGAGGGGAGACACACAGAGATCTCCCCAGAAACCCAAAATACGTATTTGCAGTGCTCCCACACAGAGCTGTGGGTCCTGCTTATTGGACTGCATTATTCTACAGCTAAGAGGTCAACGTTTGAAGAATTCCAAGACAGTTTTGATGACATAGCTTCTCCATAACCTTGTCCTGGTGGGTTTAGCACTAGGAGAGGGAATTTACCCTTCACAAAGACCTGACAGGTAAGACACAGCTGGGCTGAACACCAGTGACACTGTTGGATCTACTGTGAGTGCATTAGTACTTGCAGCAGCTCTCTCGTGTGTGAGGAGGGAGATGACAACCACCCCAAGGCATTAACAGTCTAAATTAGACAGACAATGTGGCTGAAAGTTGAATATCTTACATAAAACAGGGGAGGTCAACACTCAGCATGGTGATGATAAGTTATCTCTCTTGGCTGGTAGACTTCATGGAAGAAATAAGTTTATGTATGGGCTGCCTCCTCTAATTCTGAAGTCTCAGAGCTTAGGAGTGATTGTTTATCTGCTAACAGCCTGCAGGGATTTGGTAAAATAGCTACAGCATAAAACTGAAAAATAATTGAAATAAATAAAGTGCTACCTGGCACCATCCTTGTTTATTCTGTGCATCTGATATTAACATTCGGATGTCTTATGCTCGTAATACATAATAAGAAATGAAAATGTCATAAAATCAATACCTTCTAACAGCAGAGGGAAATGTCACAAATTATCCCATTCTCATTATAGTTTTCAGACAGTAATTTCACAAGCCTCCGAGGGATTAGGAAAGCTGAGCATATTTTTGCTCTACCCTCAGATGTCAGTTTTATTGTACATGATCTAGGCAGTGAAGGTTCTCTGCTCCAGAAGTTAGAAATCAATTGTTTTGCCAATGAGATTCTTTTGCAAGGCTGTTAGCTGCCTTTGTAAGTGTGAAACTACCAAATTCTGTGTTCCTGCTTAAATTACTTTGCGATACAAAATCGCACTCTCACCCCTTATGTGGTACAGACTCCTGCCGGGTGTGCATACGGAACAGAGAGCTGCGTTCCTAATAAATAAAATTTGCGCTTTCTAAGGAAAAGGAATTTATGAAATCTACTCTATATATTTAATTGCTCTCACATGTCTTCCTGGGAGGGGTTTTTTAACGAGGGATTAGAGTCTGCTTGGCCCTGCCTAGACACGAATGAGCCCGGGGGAGCTGCTCTGTCATAATCCCAATGACTCCCTTTGCAAACCTCGTATGAGTGCACAGTGGGTGCTCCTGAGGGATCAAGGTGAAGCTCAGCCCTGTGGTGTCATCTGTGCATATTCCACCAAGCTGATTCACTTTGCTACTGGTCCAAATCCCCTGATCAATCTGCAAACGTGGTAGCCTGTACTTAAACTGCTCTGGAGACAGCCAGGCACAAAGCACCGAAAATTCCAGGATTTGCTGTCACCCACCACGGGCAAAGCCAAGCCCACCTGCGTCACTTGGCTGGACCACAAACACTCCTTGCAGCACATCCTAAAACCAGGTGAGGCCATTCATGTCACAGCAGCCAGAACCCCAAGATACTTTCACAGAATATCCCGAGTTGGGAGGGGTCCATTAGGATCAAAGTCCATCCCCTGGCCCTTCACGGGACAGCCCCAAGAGTCCCCACCACGTGCCTGAGAGTGCTGCCCAAATACTTCTGGAATTCTGCCAGACTCAGTGTTCTGAGTTTATATCACATTGAGAAATCCAAGGAAAGACATTTTGTGGGAGTCAAATGGACGTTTTGGGAACGCCACACACAACAAGGTTTCTTGCACCCAGAAAAGTGAGTCACACCAAAAAAAAGCAAACACCACACAGAATCCCAGCAGCAACAACAGAGGACCCAGGCTTTGGGGATAGTTCCAGTTATGGCTATATATGAAATATAAACTGTCATTGCAGTGGTCTGGGAAAGGATAATACCTTCTGCCTAAACCCCAAATGTCTTCCATTGTGAAATCTCCCCAGTTTGACAGAGACTGCAAAGCAGGAAATTTTGCCGATGCAAATGTCATCCCAGACCTCCTCATCAAAGTATAAACTATTGTGCAGAAGCTAGAGATAAAGGAATATAACTCATACAAATATGAAAAAGCTGTGATTTGTAATGGAGTCTCTTACCCAATAAAATTTCAACCAGAGAATTTAGTACTTATTTGGTTGTAGGACTCTGGAAGTTCAGATGGTTACATAGTGTTTAAAAAAAAAAAAAAAAGTGGCTGGGATCAAAGACTCTCTGCAAGGGAAAGGCTCAATGTGTTACTACAGAGATAATTCACAATTTATCTGAGACCTCTAAGTACCTCTGAAGCTCAACACAGCATATCATTCCTTTGAAAAGCCCAGTTTTCAAATAAAGGCTATATTAATAAAATATGCATTAGATTATATAATTTTCAAAAAAAAGTAACATTGAAGTACCTTGGAAACTGGAGCCAAATTCAATACCAAGGCCTTACAGTGTGTTATCCATTTGTTACAAAGGCTCAGAACTTTAACTATGGAAAGAGCAGCAAAGGCCAATTAATTAAATAATGTTCCAGTATTTAATACACTCATTTGTCAGCACAGAATATTGTAGACACTAATCCTAATCTCAGTCCACCCACTCTGAGGCCCTAAAATGAAAAAGATCATGGTCAATATCCTGGACTTCAAATATGAGAATAAAGACTAAACTCTCCCCCTGCACTCAAACTCTCCCCCAACCCCCCAAGTAAAAAAAAAAATTTTTTTTTCAATAATAGATGTGAAAAAAGTATATTCATCAATCCTTTCTGACATTATGCATTTCAAATGCACTAAAGAAAAACATGTTAGCTAAACACAGATAACTATAGTAGAGAGCAGAATGGCTCACAAGAAGAGTATCAGATGAAAATGACAGCTGTTACAATTAAATTCAGTATTTATGTTTCCCTAAACAAAGTTTAGTTATGTTTTGAGTTGAAAATGACATCTTATTTACAAACAAAACTCTCTCACCATCTGAGGAAAAAAACCCAAACAACTACTTTTGTTTTTTTACTTTAAAAGAAATATTGTGGGAAAAGCTCTTTTCAAGTTTACATTCTTCTTTTTTTATTGGTTCCAGATCACTCTCTTTTGTTTTAATTTCCACATGAGTTCTTTCCAGGCTCGTGTGTTTGCAAGGATTTATGTGTCACTATACATTAAAAAGGTCAAATGCCCTCCAATACAGGCCTATGTTTTTTTCTCTGAGAGATGATTGATTGTTGTTGGAATCAGTCCTGGAGGGAACCCAGCTTTTGATGCTGTCCAGAATTTTTTGTGTAGGTACCTCTTCCTGAGTATTTCATCTATCAAAGCCTTCCTGGGGAGGGGCACAGAGAACAGAACATTCCTCTCTCTCGCTGTGGATATCTCGTAGGCACAGGTGAGTGAAATCCAGACCATCCCACAGTTTTGCCACTGGCCCTAATTTCACACGCTGCTCCTGCCCTGGATTTCTGCTGCTGGAGGAGCTGGTCCTGTTGATGTGATTAGAGGGATATGGCACATAACAGAGCTAGCTTGCACTACAAGGGCATTTTTACACCATAAATTCCTTCCGAGTGTGGCAGAGCTACCTCAGGGCAACACTGTTCCATCCTTCAGGACTGCTGGATTTTTAAAAAAATATTTATTTTTTTTTCTTTAATCTCCGGGTTTGGGTTGCTTAGTGAATTTTTTTCCTCTCAGGCACTTGGCAGCACATCAGCTCCAGAAATCATACCATTCTCCTGACCTTTAGACTCTAAACTAAGTAAAGTTTGAATCTCTTGGTTTTCTCATTTCTCTGAATTCTCTTTCCCTTCTTTTGATCATATTAGAGCTATCAGAGTTTTCCTTTCACACCATAACCCCCGGATTTATCAAATTAAATGCCATTTGGAGGGTTTGGGATTCGAGTTCTGAATCTTGTTGTTGATGTATTCCAGCTGAAAGCTCAGTTATGAATCATTAGGAATCACTTAAGTCTTAATGATGTCAAGCAATTAATGAACAACAAAGATACAGCGCAACATTCGAATAGATGCTCACAGTAATAAGGAAAATGTGCTTTCCTCAAAGTAGGAGGACTTGATATCCCAAAAGTGACTTTGAATAAGCTTGTCAATGTTTCCACTGGTTTTGCTTTTGAATATGACTTCTGCTACACATTAAAATACGTAATTAGTGTTTGTTTTCAATGCGACTGACACCTGTAGAACATGGACAGGCTGGCTGTGCAATTATGTCAACACTGTGCAGTGACCTTGAATTGTGAGAGAGCCAGCTGCCAGAAAAAGAAATCTTTAATTTCATTGACTCATTAAATTAAAATCATTTTTAGCAAAAATAATCATGGGTGAATTGCCATATGTTCTTGAAACTTAGGAGACTGGGGAAATTTTTAAATAATCGGAGTACAGAGCTGTTCTTTTGAACTAAAATGTTTTACGCATTTCTATTTAAGCTACATTTACAATCCAGTTGAACATAAAGTTCTGAAACAGCAGGCAAAAATAAGTAAAAAAATGAATGATGCTGGGAGTTGCACGCTGTTCGCCAAGAGATATAAGCGAGAAGTCTGTAGGTGAATAAAATATTAAAATAGTAATGTAAATCTGTAAGAAAAACGTAACAGATTGCAGAAATAATTGTGATTTTATTATTTTTTTTTATACTGATGCTGTTCCCCTGAATAAAACATAATTCAAGTTTTAGAGTTGTTGACTATGATTCAAGACGGAAAGATGAGCAACAGAATCTGCTACAAGAGTACAAAATCCTGGTTGGAAGAAAATCCAGGCGAACAGGAGCACCATCTGTTCTCTTCCAGTTGTTCCTGCATTCCTCCCGACACAAATCACGGCCACTGAGGCACGGGCACACCAATCACAGCACACAGACCTGGAGAAATGGGGCACCTTTGACCCAAACCAGAATGTTACTCTGTGCACAATTCCCCGTTTTTCTCCTCCACCCATCCTCCTCTGAATCTCCTAAGACACGTGAATAGACTCATTGGATTTAAGATTGTGACATTATTTGTGCATTTCTACCAAAGTGAGTTCAGATAATGCTGGTGAGACTGAGACTACAATTTAATGAAATTACAAAAATTTGATGAAACTTAGATAATAAAAAATGAAAAGCTTACTCCAGGAGTAGACTTTTGAGATAAAAAGAGTTATATCAAATAGACAAAGCAACTTTCAGAAAGTTCAGCATTTTCTTCCGTTTTTATTGCCCACCCAAGTTAGTCTTTCTTTTGCATTAATTTATATCATAAGCAACTATATTGTACCAACTGCTAGGACACTCCATCCCTATTTTCAGTTCATCATTCAAATATTTTTATTTTTTTCTTCATCCGAAGACAAGTTCATGATCTGTAATTAGCACAGTTTCCTGAAAACCTGTCACAATGCTCGTTTAAAGGAAGGCAAAGCGGTGACTTAGATGTTAAATTTGGTATCACTCTTGATGTCTTAAGAAAAGCTTAAATCCAGATCCTACATTCGTCCCTAATCAGAATCATTTCTGATCACAATCTCTCTCTGAACTTTATTTTCTGGGGACTATTTTCTGCTCTTATTCCAAGACATTTCACTGAATGTCTCTTGAGGAGCAACAGCAAGATCCAGTTGCCACTTCCCAAGAACATCTCCTGGAGACCCCTCTGTGAGGCAGAGACCTCGGCACAGACATCTCTGCTAATCAGTGCCGAGCTTTAGGGGAAGGGTTTGGTTCTGCTCCATTCAAACCCCCGCGGTTTGAGGCGGCTCAGCTTTCACAGGCTGGGTTTGCACACCCATCGTTCCTCTGAAGGGAGTCTCTGGCACTGCCCACTGATCTCCTGCTTTTTGTTAGGATCACTGAAAGTTTTCCAGAGCTCACTGCGAGTCATATTGCTGGCTGATTTCTGATAAAACAAAACGGCAGCGAGCTGCGCTGGGAAAAAGAGAATACGTGATAAAGAGAATATTATGTTTCATTAGATGGTAAGAAGATATATCAGCTTCAAAGATGAAACCAAGATCATTATGTGAGCTCCTTTTGTTAAATAAATGATGCTTAGAAGAACAGAAATGGGAATCAGAATTTAAAAGTAGATATTATAAAAATACAGTAATTTGTTACAGAGATATATTATACAAAACCCTATATTATTTATTTCTTTAAAAACTCAAACTGGTAAATGGGATATTTTGGAAAAAATAAGTTGTGCCTTCTAGATTGAAGTCCATGTGCAGATAATTGGTCTGAGTTCCTTTGATCTACCTTCATTCTCAGCCAGCACCTTCTTTTTTTTTTTTTTTTTTTTTTTTTGCAAANTGTGTTACCTTCTTTCTCAGCCGACACCTTTTTTTTTTTTTTTTTTTTTTTTTTTTTTAAGTCAGAAGTTATCAACTTCAGCTACATTGTTGTATGGATTTTTAATTTCTTTTCCAAAAGCAAAAATTGCCTACACAGATATTTGCAGAATAGCATACAATTTAAAGCTGACCTATTGACAGTTTCTTCTCTTTCATTGTGCTGGGAAGTTTCTGGCAGAGTGAGTGACTAAGGAAAGCAATGCCTGAACAGAAGGAAGGTCAGAAAATCCACACAGTTCTTTTTATAAAGTTTAATATGTCTTGCTATGAGTTAAAAAAAGCTGTGTATGTTGTATATGCATGTCGCTGTACATGCAAATATACAGGTAAAATATTTAAATAATAGATGAAAGCACCACCTGGGCACTAAAGTGTTTCATTTAAGAGAAACTTGTTGTATGAATTCATTTCCAAAAGGAAATACAAAATTGATATTTAAAATTCCAACAATATTTAGAATTCCAGGATGAATTCTAAATCCAGGACACAGCTGAAGCTGGAGCTGTGTCCCTGCAGCGCAGGGAAAGGGAAGGTAGGAACTCACTTAGCCACACTGACAAAAACAACTTATAATTTTTTCCTCTGAGCCCTGTATGAGCTGGAAGGATGAGAGTGTCCCCAATTAATTTTGTCCTTAGTTCCCTGACAGAAGGTCCCACGCTTTCATTCCAGCTGATCAGCTGCTTAATGTTGTGCATCAGAACCTGCAGCAGCCATTAGCACCAAGGAGGGCCTCAAATAGCTTTGGTCAATCAATGTAAAACATGACCAAATATTAATTACTGCATTTAGCCTGCCTAAAACCTACTAAACTCTGAGGAAAAAATTGTATTTTTCCATGATTATTGATGTGCTGGTTTAGAGTTCTCAAAGGCAAACGCAGTGATTTCAAAACCAGATTGAATTCCCGTACAAAACACCACATCACTTTAAATAGCCCAGATTTATCTTTTTGGAAAATGGATTCACCTAAAATATAAACCTACAAATGTGCCCTCAATCACTTTAAAATTATTTTTAAAAGCATCTTGAAAATCAAGTTATAACGTACCAGATTTCCTGCCAGAACGAATCCAAACTAAACCCCAGAAGCACAACAAAAATCAGAACAAGCCTGTAGACAGAGAAGGTTCAGTAGAGCAAAGCTTCATCTATAGAAGTATTTGTTTACCCTGACAGTTTTTCTTCCCTTGCTGTTTTTTCTTCTGTTTTTCTATTATTTTAGAAACTCTATCTTCCTCAGTCTTGTCAGAAAAACCACTCATATCAAAGCTGTATTTCTATGCCTGCAGATTCCTGTCTGGTTATATTTGGTACCTCTCCCTGTGACAGCTTGTGTTTCATCATTAATAAAAACCTAACAAAAATTGTAAATTACTTAATTAGCTGCTGCTGAAATTCAGCACAGAATTTTATTGTATTTGAGAGTCACACATCTCAAACTCAGCACCATTCTGCACCAAGTCTGGCAAATGGGAAATTGGGATCACCTCTTCTCACCTTTGCACTAATTATCTTCTGTTTAATACCATCTAATCCCCAGGAAGGTTTTTAATGGTTTCCTATTTTATTTTGAGACAGGCACAACTAATCAGTAGTATAACTGTACTTTGATTTCTTTTCCATGTTGGCCAAAAATTCCAGGGAAAACAGATACAAAAAATGTTATCCGAAACCAGGCAACTTGTGTTGGGTAGTGATGTCCTGAGCAACTGTCCCAAATTATTCAGAACTTGGTTTCTACTGGACATGGCTGAATGTAACTAAAGATTAAGAGGAAAAACTGAATATAAAGCACTGACAAAATGCAAAAAACTGAATGGCCAAAGGATTTTTCCCTCTGATGCAAGATATGTAAGGGCAAATTTTATAAATTTTTCTTGAATTGAAGAAAAGAATGGAAGGTGAAGCAGCTGGGATAACTCTTTGTGCCAACAAACTCCTAAATCCCACACACTTCAGCACGGACAATTCACTCTGCAACCCCTGAATAATACACATCACAGCTATAATTTAGAAAAACCCACAGTATGTAACAAAGGCAACAGAACTACGTTTGAAACCTTTATCTACGTGTGCCAGGGATTTCACAGAGTTGAAACAGTCCCATAGTTTTTAAAAAGGATTTCTTACTGGTTGGGAAATATTCACAGAAATCATGATAATTTTAGAACAATTCATCCTTAAAAAAAAAAAAAATCACAACCAAAAATATGTTAGGCTTATTATGTTTTATGGGCTTGGCTAGGTAGATAATGTAGGTTGCAAAAATCCCAAGCTGAAATTCTTGTTCATCCCCAACTCCCCATGTAGAAGGAAAAAAAAAAGCTATAAAAGAGCTTAAAGCATTTAAAGTGCAGCTTAGTCTGCTTTTAGGTATTTTAATTGTAATCCTTAAAACCTTGCTCAGCAGCTCTCTGGACACCTGAAGTTCAGAAGTCATTTTCCTAGGAAATTACAGTTTTGCCCCTTCAAATACCTAAAAAATATCTGAGTCTGGAGCGCACTGGGCTCCTCGGTTTGCGACAAATCCTTGGCGTGGCTGTCCCCGACTCAGTGAGGGGGCAGTGGGTGCACTCCTGCCACAGGTTTCGGGTCTGACTCTGCTAAAATCTGTCCTCCAGCTGAGTTTGAGCCCAATCTCAGTCCCCACTCCAGCCTGGCAGGAGTCAAACGTGCAGCTCGCAGTCAAAGGGGAAATTGCAGAAAGCTCTCGCTATTTCTGCTCTCACGCACGCGCCTTCCTGCTGGGCTGAAAAACGCTCCTGCAGCCGAAGAAAAACACCTCTCTCATCTCTCCAGATACTGTACACATCTTTTGTGGGAGCAGTGTTTTGCTCGCTTATCTCGGCTGATGAGTGCTCTTATCTCAGACTGAAAAGGGAAGCAGAAAAGGAATAAACTCCGCTGTGACAGCCCGAGATGTTTTGTTCCGCACATGGCTTTGGAAATATTGGGAAAAATCAAGCACAAATTTATTGTATCCTGCACATATTTCAGGGATATTTTGTGTGCAGAGAGAAATTAGAAACCCATGAGACGAGTGAAATGGAGAATTTCCTTACCTGCTGTAATCTGTTAAGTCTTGCCCTTGTAAATTGGCAGAAAACTCTTATAAGGAGCTATTAATTCATTAAAAGTGAGCTAGTCCACAGTCTAGCAACCAAGGAAAGTCACGGGGAAAACCGAGTCGCTCTGCTTTTCAGAAGCCAAAGAAAATAAAATCACTTCTCATAAGCAATTCAGCAAGAAGAGAACATTTTCCTGTTGCCTCAAGTTACCAACTGAACAAAACCAAACTCTGCGACTTCTTTAACACATCCCATTTCTGGTGTTTGCCTTTCAGAAAACAACAGATAAGATGCATGTATATTTTTCAGAAGCTGAATCTTGTTATCATTTTTATAAGGTCACATACTGAACACAGGAAATTGAAAACCCTGTGGAGGGAAATATTGTTGCAGGTGTGCTGACTCTAATGTAGGCTTTGTTTGGTTCTTGGTTTTCTGTTATTTCAGAATTGATTTGACTTTTCCGTAATACTTTATTCTTGAAAATACAACCTTTTTCTTTAGACTTGTTACTGTTTGAATTGCTTGATATCTTACAAACCACGCTCAGACTTGTTCCATCCGATGTTCAAATTCAAATAGAGAGAATGTTATCTAACTCTGAGCCTTGTAATGCCTCTGATACAAAATATCTTCACTGTTAAAACTGGAATGGACTCAAGATTATAATTTTCTCCAAAGTTCATCGAAAGACAGAGAATATTTTAAGGGTTTTTTTTGAATTACCTTTATTGTTCCACTGTTTTTTTCCTCTTCACTACTTCAAAAATTACTCTGCTGTGATAGAACTTCCGTTTTGTGCAGAATGGGTTTGCTATATATATCCTTCAAAACTATTTACATTCATTTATAATCACTGAGGAGGCTCGATAAGTGTCTTTCCCTTACAATCAAGAACTATACATTTTCCCCAAAATAGCAGTGACTGTGTGGATATTTTTGTTTGTGGCATTTCAGTCATATTATTTGAACTAACACAGACAAGCTCGTGACCCTAATGTATTTGAACATGCATCAGTTACCAAAGACAGAAGAACACACGATTCTTAAGCAAAAATAAATAGACAAACATCAATAATTGAACACTTCTAACTTTCAGTGAAGTGCTTGCTTTTCCTGTTATAAATGCAAATTAACTTCTTTGTGGAATGGGATATCATCTTTCCATCTTGGGGTCAGGCCTGGACAGGGAGGATCTGATACCATTTCTCAGCACCTAAAGAGACTGGAGGGAACTGAGCACATCCTATACCCCCTTCAGACAACACCAAAACTGCTCAACCTAATTTAATGTCCATTTCTGACCCCTCTCCATAATTCTGTCCAAGAAGTGTGAACTAACAGAAAGGGTTTTTATAATGGATGATAAAGTTATGATCAATACTCATGCAAAATTTAGCATCTGATTTAAAACTGTTTGATAGAATGCAAAGAAAGGATAAATAATACATGAAGTTCCTCCTCCATGAGTGCTGCTTCACACCCCTGAAGATGTAAAACGTGTTCATTTACAACATAACCCACAAATATTGCAAGGATTTTAGCCTAAAGAGTTCAGATAAAGCAAGAAACCAGCCAGCCCAGGAGCAGAGTTAAAAGGAATTAGAATCTCACACCAGAAGGAAAAGTGTTTATGCTCTTCCATGATAAACCTTTGGCAGGAGAGGTTTTAAATACCCAGCATGGGGACAGGCAGCACTGAGCACAGTAATACTGCTCTCCTGCAGGTTCTGAAATTATTAATGAGCTGCAGGACTCCGTCTGTTATTGAATTAATTATAATTAATCAAATTTTCCTGACTCCAGTGAAAGGCAACCAATATCTGGATGGGCGCAGTTGTTTATCACTTTGATGTGCAGTTTGGGTTTTCTACTCCTTTGGGACATCCATCTGACTCAATCCTAGTCAACTAACCATTGGATAGATATTTTTAGGTATTTTTAGGTATTTTCTGTAGTTACTGAAGAGAAACAAACCTCTCTAGAAGCCAGATTTTCTCCCTGCACTAGATTATTAACTTCAGACCCTTTGGGATGAGTTATCTTCTAGATTTTCGTCAGTTCTACACGAGATATTAAGAAGGAGCTTATACAAAAGTCCCAGACCAGTTCAGAGGATTTGTATGAGGTGAGATAACACAACAGGAGAGTGTTAGACATCTCAAACAAGTAGAATTTGTCAAGCTGTTTTAAACAAAACTTTTTCTCACACTTTAATTTTAAAAATAAACTGCATCCTGCACAAATCCCACAGTATTCATACATTATTAACTGTATAATTCCAGGGTTTTTTTTCTCCCTTTTCACAGTCTGATATGAACATCAATCATTTGAAATACAGGAAGCAAAAATAAAACAAATGAGACAAAAAGGAAACTGGTCTTGATTTAGACACTGCCTTGGAGAAAGCTCCTCCAACAGTCACGGACTGTGTCAGAAAATACATCCTGTAAGTGGTTTTTCAGGTTAGACAGAATAAGTCCATTTTATCCTTTCGTTATAATGCTATTTCTTCCAATAATGATAGCTGTGGCAATTTTTATCTTCCATCCTGTTATTGAAGGAGGATTAAGATATTTCTAATGTCATACGAGTACTCTTTGGGAAAGAGTGATGGTTATTAAAAAAAGTGCTCTAAAATTAGATGATTCAAAGGTGTCGGGATCCACGCGTAACAGACAAGTTTAGCAGGTGAGGGCTGGGGGATGCTGAGCTGCTACTGGTCCAGACATCTCCTCAAATGGAAGCAATTTTCTTTGAGGACAGAAAAAAGAAATAATCATGGAACAAAAATACCACAGAATATTGACCTCCAGCTCTCTGTCAGCTTTGGTTGATTGGATGAATATAGTCCAGGAAAGGTTTAAAAAACTCTTACACTCCATCTTCTTTACCACAGGGAAGAGAGTGAAGTGATAAATTCACAATTTTTCCAATTTTTGCAATTGTAATTTTTTTCTTTTGTTGTTGTTGTTGTTGTTGTTGTTGTTTAATGGAAATGAAGCAGGATTTTTGTTTTTGGTTTTTAATTTGCTTTTTGTTCCTTACAGTTTTATTTTGTTAAAGTGAAACCTGGTGCATCTTCTTGAAATTGGATAACACTACAATGAGCTAAAACCGAAGTTGCTTGGTACTTCAGATGCTAAATAAATGGCATTTGTGTGGCTCTGGTGAATGCTGAGCCGTCTGCCAGCGCCACCACTCAGCTTCCATTAATGCAAATCATTGCTTGGAAAGCTGCTGAGAAATTCAATTGTCTTCTGAGAGGCGGGAGGTGCGTCTGGTAAAGGTGAGGAGGACAAGGTTGTTGTCAACACACCCCGAAAGCACATTCTGAAGAACGTGCTTCTGCTAAGGGCAGGGCGCAGAGCTGCTGCCTTTTCCTGCTTCCAAAGCTGGGTAAGAAAGGCAGGAGCACTCCTGGCATGGCCCTCCTGGGCTGGGAGTCAACAGGAGGCAGCGGAGGCCGCGAGCGGCGCTGGGTGTGCTGAGTGAGGCATCCTGTGGCATCACCAGCCGCAGTTTGCTCTCCACAGACTCCACTCGATTGTAGGAGAGCAGGAGGGAGAGCAGGAGGGAGAGCAGGAGGGAGAGCAGGAGGGAGAGCCCCTGGTGTCTCCCGGGCAGTGCTGGCCGCACGCATTTCGCTGCTTTGGGCTGAGCCGCGACATTTCCACAGAGGTACGATTCTCTTTGAGCTCGGGGTCTTGAGCCAGGGCTCGGGGCTGGGCTCTTCANCCCTGGTGTCTCTCGGGCAGTGCTGGCCGCACGCATTTCGCTGCTTTGGGCTGAGCCGCGACATTTCCACAGAGGTACGATTCTCTTTGAGCTCGGGGTCTTGAGCCAGGGCTCGGGGCTGGGCTCTTCACTAACTCTGGTTTTAACCTCTTGCGCCTGGAGCTCCTCTCTGCTGCCCCAAAGCAGCACCAGTGTGAGCATCACATATCCCACCATGCATTCACATTTATATTAATTTATATTAAAGTGTTACCAACTGCCTTAATAACAAACCAACCCCCCCGTCAGGTCCAACACAATTTGCTAATCACAGAACACCCAAAAACTCATAGAAATTTCAGTTTCACGGGCACAGAATAATGGAATTTCAACAGTCACAGTACAAATATGTGCATAATGATGTTTTATCTTTTGTATACAGCAAGGCCTCGTTCATTATCTCTTCACAAACATTTTTGATTATACAGTCTGACTAATGCATTTCTCTAGCACTGCTGCAGTAGATTTGCATGCAGAAGAGTGTCTATGTTGCAGAAAGAGAATCTCGCAGCCTTTTTCAAATGCAAAGGATTCACTTCAGTTCACCAGAAGAAGCTAACTCGGTTTTAATAAACGCTTAGATACCCGAGCACGAGGTTCAGTTCAAATTCTCTGTAGCTACAGCCTGAAATATTTATAGCTTATATTCGGAATTTTCCCCACATTTACGTCCTGCTATTTGAGAGATGTTTGCATTTTCAAAGAAAACAGTACTACCTGTGCTGAAGAGCTATTCAGCACATAAAAGAATAAATTTCCCAAGCTGCTGCTAGAAATATGACTGACAGAAGAACAAGTACATTCTGGAAATCTAAAGAGGCAAATTTTCAGAGAACTATTCAAGAAGGAAAATGAACGACTAGAACTATATATATATATATATATACTTTTTTTTAAAACAGAGATAATCTTTGCAAACTTTTCTTAGCTACAGATAAAATAGCAGAATACCAAGAAAATAGAGGTATATAGGATTAGATAATGTATCATTAGTTTCTTTAAAACCAGATTTTTTTTTTTTAATAGTGCATGTGACTCAGATAAATTGAAAATACAAATCCAGGCTAAGACTTTCTCACTTGTAAAATTTTAGATATTATACGTTGAGATGTGCAGTGTGAACTTGGACTTCCAAAACAGCAGAGATGTGACTAAAATTAAAAAAAAGGCCGAGAATTACCCTCCCCTATCCTTCATTTGCCAAAAAATTTGCTCTGTAACCACTTCCTGGCAGTGATGGAATCATACACAAGCAGTTCTGACAGATATAAAGCCTTGCCTTTCTCCATCTCTCTTTTCCCCTATAAGAACCTCTTTTCCTCAGAATTCATTTGATTTCCCCAATGTTAATCACTTTTTTGCTATTTATCACAATTTTTTCTTTGATCCTCCCAACCACACAAGTCCAAAAATGTCTTCCACATTTCTCCCTCCCCATTGTCCCTGTAATTTGGTCACAGTCATTGATCCCACAAGGCAAAAAAAATCAATCTGATCAGATCCTTTTATTCCTCCTCTGCTGAAACCAACCTGCATAGCTCCAGAGCTTCTCAATTTTTTCTCAGAAATTGACTTTTTTCAGCTAAATTGACATTTACTAATTTCCTGGTTTTCAAATAGCCACGACAGGTGCAATTGGCTAATAAACAATATTTGAAGTAATGCTAAATAGGGGGAGACACCTTGTATAAACATCTGCTTTCTGTAGGTTTTTGAGGAGTTTGATTTGAACTATTTTGTCACATTGCAGTAACGAGAAATCCTGAAAAAAGCAAATATTTTGCTTTATAAGACAGTTGCAAAAGTGGTCTTGATGATTTTGTCACATGTCCAGTACAATGGATGATGAACTGCATTCACTCTACATTTAATATAAACTACATTTTTAAAGGAATTATAGACTGTTTATGGAATTGCAGCTTCTTGTTATTCAAATTTATCTGTTAATCCCGTTTCACTAAGCAGTGTTTGTTAAGCAGTACAAGTGAACATGGTCACATTGTTTGTTAAACCTCATTTTAAAAAACGACTGTTTGCAAAACAATATTTGATTTAGTAAGAGGAATCCTCATGAATCCATCGGGACATTTCCTGTGCAATCAGAATTCCAAGCTAAAGGAAGTAGGAACTAAAGTCTAAAAGGAAGGGTGAAAGCAAACTTTCATGAAATAATATTTTATAAGGTGTGAACATCACCCTCTTCAGCCTGGCAGACCTTGTCCTTCACAGCTCCTTAGGTGGGTTTAGGGCTGTGCCCCACAGATTTCCCTGCAAAGAGAAAAGTCCCTTTCAAGGGCTGCCTGTGCTGGGGGACCATTTATTATCCTTTTTCCTTCCCTGCTCTCCTCTGGCAGGGAAGAGCTCTGGCTGGAGGACAAGCTGAACGAAAGCAGGAGGCTCCAGAGAGCTCCCTGCTCCCTCCAGAAGCTGCTCCGCGTTTCCTTTGTTCTTTCACTCCTCCTGCTCCCTCTCTGCCCTCCAGGGAGGAGCCACGAGCCGCAGGAGCAGATGTTTCCAATTTCATCAGACACTTCACGCTGATACTCAAAGCTTCACTTCCCAGTTAAGCAATGAGAAGGGCTGGTGTATCTCACAGGAGTAGCAGGATTCTCTAGAGGGGCTGATATATATAAATATACGTGTTTAACAAACCAAAAAAATCGTAGTCTACAGTAAAATATAAATAGCAAAATCAGCGCCACAGACTAGTTCTGAATTATGTTATTAAGAACATGTAGCTAAGTAAGATATTTACTCATTCTTCTAAAAACAAAAGTAAAATTGAAATTTACTGTATGAATCCTCTGTGTAAAACTCTTATGCAGTTTCAAAGTATCTTTCTCCAAACAACTGCTAAGAACTTTTTTGACAGATTTTCTAAAGCAATAAGTATAAAGAAGTTCAATCAATTTTGAATCCCAATTCCATTTCCCCCTAATTTATCTTTCTTCACCTACTTCTTTATCCCTCATGGTCCCAATTAGTGAATTTTTCCTAAAAGTTGTTAATCCAGAAAAACACACAAAGCAAAACCAACATCCTAATTTACAAGTGCACCCAGCTGGAAACTGTCAGCTTTAAAAGACAAAAAACAAATCCAAAAATTAACTTTCTGTTTTCCTCTAGGATTTAGTGTGTCCTGAGCCATGACATTAAAGGATGAACACAGCGAGGTTCTGGTCCTGGTTAGTCAGCCCTAGCAGAGAACACTCACTCAGACTTAAGAAGTCCTTAGGAAAAAAACATAACTTGACGAAATCAGAGTCTTAAAAGCTGAGGAAATGCCCAATCTTTAATAAATCAGGGTTTCTACAGCAGGGTATGCTTTAATTAATTTTGAACAGGAATAAGAGCTCACTCTCTAGATATAGAATAAAAAAATAGCTGAAAAAGGACCACTTAAAACTTACTGGGATGGGAGCTGCAGGATGTGTTTTCCTGCCCCTTCCCCCTCCATGAGGGGTTTTCTGTGGGATTGAGCAGGTTTGTGGTAGGGCTGGAGACCCTCAGGTGAGGGGAATATTGAGTTGTGCTGCAGTAAAACAAGCTCAGTCACTAAAATTGTGACAGTCTGGATCTCCCAGGCACTGCAGTCTAATAATTCTTGAATTTAACATAATTATTTCAAATTAAGAAGCATTAAAATAATATTATGCTGGCAAATAGGTGACCCAGCAAAATTAAAAGAAAATCTGCATGGAGCTACTTCGAATAAAGCCAATAATAAAAGAGATTTCTCCAAAATCTTCCTTAAGCTATCTAGCCTCCCTAGCTAACTTAATTGTTGGAGCAGATGTGGGGAAATATTATTAGAAAAAAGAAAAGAGAATGCTTTAGATAGGTCTTCTTCTCTTTTCTTTTTTTCTTGCTCTTTTTTTTATTCTACAATTGTCTAGCTCTAAGAATGAATTCAGATGGTAGAAAGTTTTTCATTTCTTTGACAATATATCTAAATGAAACAGATTGATAGCCTACAAATAAAGTAAAATAAATAAAATAAAATGCCTTGCCAGCCATCTCCATATTGTTGTAAGTAGATATCTCAGAAGCTGCAGTGAGCTTTCCACTCTCAACTGAAATATTTAGTTTTAGGGTTTGTATTTTCAAGCATTAGATCTCATGGTAAAGTTTCTTGTGAGGGAAATAGTCTGGATCCCTTCTGACAAGGAACAAACAGACACAGAACACAGCATCACACCCCAAAGGGATACAAATTTATTCTCTGTATATTTCTTTCTTTAATTTAATTCTGCCAAGAATTGCAATTACCAAATCATTTATCTGAACAGACCAGTTAATAAAAAGCATCCGTAAAGTAAAATTAATATAATAAAGCCTTTCTAAAAATCACACAGAAAAAAAAAAAAAAAGCTCTATAATTTTATCTGGTACTCTTTACATTTTGTATACCAGAGCAAAGCAGAGGAATATTATCTGGAGGAGAAAGCAACAGTGTGAATAAAACATCTGGAATACGAGAAAAGGCCACCGAGCCTGGAGAGGACTGGCCTCATAAAGCTGGAACTCCCCCAGGGTGGTTCCTGGTTGCCCCCGGAATGCCTGCAGCCCCTTCTCCCGCCCCGCGGCACCGCCCCAGCCGTGCCCACAGCCAGGGCGAGCGAGGCCTGGCTCAGAGGTTCCGGAACTCTCCTTTTCCAGCTTCAGGTCCGCCCCATCCCGCCCGTTTTCCGCGTGGTTGCGCTGTCCAAGGGTGCTCATCCTACAGACCCTGCTTAGGCTTTAACACACTTCAATTCTCTTCTTGCTTTCTGCCAGCTCTACTGAAAGTTCATCTTGTCGTTGCTTTTCCCTCTAAATTTTATCCATTTGCTGGAATAATTCCACCAAGTGCTCTTTCCTGGGGTCGCAACGGGCCTTGACTCCCCCTTCAGCTCTCTTTGGGTGCTGCTGGAACTAAAATTGGAATAATCCCACTGTCCGAGAGCGTAGTAGGAAATTAGGGATTGTATTCAGTGTACTCCTGAGTGCCTGTAGGTTTATAACACTGAAATACACTTAAATCACCAGGTTTTAGCACATATATTACCACAGGAAAAGAAGCTGCTACATTTCCCCATCTTCATGGCATAAATTACTTTCTTCCGAGTGAGCACACACTTGTGCAGCCCCTTCTTTATTTTATAATAACTCATTTGTAGGGCTAAGTCTAAAATGGTCAAAACATTACACATTAATGTAAGGGTGATACATAAAATTGCTTTTCCCTATCTGCTTCAGCCGGGAATTTCATGCCAATCTACTGCCAGGCAGTATCCTCCCACAGATTGCATTTGTGGTAAAGTGGATCTTATATTTCCACAGCTGAAATAAATTGGTTTTGTCCAAGCCATTTTCTATATCTTTAAACTCTCCCTAAACATCCCAACCAACTACATCTGTGGTTTTCCTTTGCAATTTAGAAAAATTAAAAAAAAAAAAAGATCTGAGTAACAGTTTGAACTAAAAAAAAAAAAAGACTGAATTTTAATCTAAACAGGTGTTTTTTGAATTATAAACTGTGAAAGAAAACTTAGCAATGTAATTAAATCCAAATTATCCAATTTCATGCCTATTAATACTATGAAGTAGAATTGTTTCTTAATCTACTTTGAAGGGTTGTTTTGATATTCAAATTGCCACTACAGAAAAAATGTGGGTGTTTAGTAAGATATCAAGTGGACTTCTGCTAGCTACCAGAATTCACAATCATCTTGTTACTGTGAATGTTGAACACTCAGCATTTTGCAGGGAGCTTGGATTCTTGGAAGTATTTCTCAGCTGATGAGACTTTAATGAAAATAATAAATATTTAGAACATGCATATAGAAAGAATTTTTATAAATATAGCCCAGTGATTAAAGGCAAGCTGTAGGTGCTCATTTGACAACTGGAAACTTCCTGCTCTGTTTGCAGCCTTTGGGAGTCAGGCGTGGCTGTAAAAGCAAGAGTCACTGGATTATTTTATAAATAGCAGTGGGTAAATAGGCTGCAATACCAGTTTAGTCACATCTTTAAACGTAAATTTTCGCTTGACAAAAATGTCCTGAAGAAGAAATAATTGGACAAAATTTCTGAAGGACAGAAAGAAGATTTTGTGGCCTTTGGCCGTAGTACATTAAACTTTCTAACAGCAAAATTAATGCAATGAGACCCCCTGTGCAATCACAAGCATTCAAGGTAGTAAGGAACGGGGTTCAGGAGCTCTGACCTCCTTTTAAGCTCAGTTATCCTTAATTTGTTAAATAATTAAATTGTTCACCTTCACAAATCTTGAAAATTCTGTGTAATAAACAAATTGATTTATACCTGCAGCACCCACCACGGGTTATGATCTGTGGTAGCTTTACAGAAGCACCTCAACACCAGCTCACATCTTCTCTGTGCAGGAAATTCTATATGTGTTACAAAAACCTGGCACAGCAATCTTAATTCTTAAAATCTGATTTTTTAATTTTTTTTTTTTTCCTACAGGGGAAGCATATTTTCAGTTGTAAAATGAAAGATGCTGCAACAGTGAGATTCATCAACTGGGTAAACTACATCTGACCAAGAGCAACTTCTGAGTTAATTTAAGATTTGCAGCTTGAGATAATGCAATACCTTTATCTGCAGGTATATCTAGTACTTTTATTAAAGAATTCAGTCAACTCAGCACCTCCTAAAAGGTAAGCCAAAATTTACATTCTCAGCTGGGGTATGTGTAAAAGCAAATATCTTTTCCTGAATAATTTGACTTTTTGTTCTTCATTTTTCAAGTCTCAAAGGTTATTCAAATTCTATTTATCTTCAGAATATCCATCTAGATAGGTAAAATAGAAATGTTTAGTTTATTGTGCTGTCATTTCATAACAGTACCAAAGTTGACAGTCCTGGAGAAGCACAAGTCGGGAGCAGATGAGCAAGTAGGAAAAATAAAGATTTATTGCTTTAACCAAAATTAGAGTTATGAGGTTAAAAAGAGAATAATGGAGCATGACAAGAGCCACACAGTGAGATAAAAATTGCATGGTAAGTTTTCAAAATCCTCTGAAAGTGATGCTGTCATTTCTGCTGTCCTTTTTTTGATGTGTGACTGAAGGCATGAGGCAGACAGGGAATTCCAGGCCACATCTTGGCTCGCCTTGGCTCTGTAGAGACTATCAGCACCAACAATTCCATGTGCAGAGGGAAATCACAGGATCCTGATGCTGCTGCTTTATGCTGATGCATAAATTCTCAGAGGAGAACCAGCTCACTCCTGATTTACAGCTCTCTATCAATGTGCTTCCCATTTATACCCACACTGAAATTAATCACAGCCCATATTTTTAGAAAACACTTTGCTTGATAGCCAAAAAAACCTCATCCTGATAAAAGCCACTCCTAGCACAAGGGCTGCCACAGGAGAAACCCATCACGGACAGGAAATGAAATAAAGAGAGGGACAGAGGGACATACCACTGTTGTCAGGATGGACCTAATATATCCATAATTCCAGCGGCAATTAAGCCACCAGCACTGATATTATTTATAACAACTGGAGTATTTAACTCCTCCCTGGATTTACAGCAAAAGCCCAACACTGCTCTATATTAAACTACACTCAGGTTTACCTCTGTATTATCTTTCTGATTTTTGACTGCAGCAGAGTTTAAAATACTGTCTCAGGGATTCTAAGATGCTTGGTTGGCTTTGGAAATCACCCAGGTGCCACTGAATCAAATGGGAGCTGTGCTCTTGGACGGAGTTCCACAGAGGCACTGAGGGAGCTGTATAAAACATGTTTGGAATGGGAAGGAGATGCCCAAATGCCTTGTACAGCTCAGCTGGAGGCATCTTTCAAAACTGTGGGCTCCCAACTGCATCAAAACAGTCTGGCCAGGTTTACTGGCTGGTGAACAATGCCCTCACCTTAGCTAAGGTGTATTATTTCAAATTTCACATCTCCGTGAAGTGCATTGGGAGGGGGGACCTTTGGGTGACTGGGCCAGAGGCAGGTGAAGGACACTGAGTCCTCCTGGTGAGTCCCAAGGACAGGAGCCCCTCTCCTGATCCATCTGCAGCATTCTCCACATTCCACCTCCCTTACTCCCACCCCAAGTTTTAATGGCTTTACATGACCTATGTTTCAACAGGAAAAAGGAGCTTCTGAGAAATAAACAAGTGAAGATCTACAGCACATTGTCTCGAACGAGATAAATTTCACTGAGCTTAGCAGAATTATGGCACTGCAGAGACCAGGGGAATATATTCAAATGTACTGCAGGTTATGTTATAAAAGCTGAATTTAAAATTCTTCAGAGATGAAAATGTTCCTACTTAGTGAATAGCAGCTGCTCTAAATTAATCTATATTGATTAAATTTCCTCTTGCTTCACAAAAAAAAAAGCTTTTAATTTAGAACATCACTGTAACATCTCAATTGAAACAATTGCAAGATGAAAGCAACCACATGATGTCAGCAAATATTATCACCTCCCTAAATCATACTGAAACTGGTCTTCTAGAAACCCAAATGTTCTCTCTCCATCACTTCCTCTGGTGGCTCTCGATATTCTCTGATCTATGTCTCCAAAGCCAAGCCTATTTTCAGTTTTGCTCTCCCTGTGGTACACAGCACTTCGAGCCCACTTCTCATCTTTTCCTTTTCCCACACCCCGCCCTTCTTCAGCTGGCTGTTTGCAAGTCTCAAAAGAAGGCACCAGATGAGTTGTGCCCATCAGAAATAAGGAAAAGGATTTTTCAGGATGCAATCAGAGCACACTGCAGGGAAATGAAGGATGTTCTGCACACCCTGAGCTGGAAATGGGTGCAACAGGCCACAGAGCCCGGGCCAGGGCTGCTGAACCCGAGCTGACACAGTCAGACCCTCAGCATGCAGCCACTGTTGGCATCTCCAGGCTGAGCCGCTGGATAAAACACCCAGAAAAATGACCCTAAGGGTAGATTTCTTTTATTTTTAGAAGTTGTTTTAACAACTTGAACAAAGCGTGTCAGCACAGAAATTATTTTGACTGTAATCTAATGGAAAGCTAGCAGGTAGTTGCTTATACGTTCAAATATAGTTTACACTTTTGATGTCTTCTAAAAGGTGTTTTAAATGAATTCTTGTGTGTGATTTTTAAAGATGTCTGCTCACCTGAGTAAAGCAAAGAAGATTTGGCTGCTCATTTCTTAGGTCCTCGGAACGGTCTTGCAGCAGGGTGAGTCTTCATCCTACAAAACCGAGACATTTTCATCTGGAACTGAATTATCTTCTTTTTATGGTCATATTCATATGCTTTTGTTTGCACATAAAATAGCATTTTGACATTAAAGATGTTGATTATTTTCCTTTTACATTCAGATGTTCTTAATGTTTTATTTTGCATTATCTTGGGCGAGTTGATGTATATATTCTAAATGTGAAATAAATAAACAAGCAGACTTGCAGAATTTGCTTTTTATTGCTTCTTGCTTTTATTTGTTGGTATTTTGTTGTGTATAATTCTGTATATCTGACACCAAACTGTACTTGATGTCTCTTTGAAGCTTTAATTGTAGCTTTTTTCCCTCCGGTTTTCTGTACTTCATATTGAGTTCATTTTTCTCAACCAGTAACTCCCACTTGCTGAATTTAATATTGTTTTCTAGAAACATAAAATCATGTCCCAGTTACCCCTTTTCAACAATATACAGTGCTATTTTCCTATCATCTGCAATAAAACATTGAGAGATAACACATAAATAACTATATTAACACTAAACACGTTCATTAAGTGCCTCATTCTGAAAATGTGTTACAGCTGGCCACTTATACTTGGCTGGAAATCAAATAATCCAGGACCAGCAGAAAATAAATAGCTGACTGTGATATGATACTTGGATAAATTATTCCAGGCTAATTTCTGGACTATTTATGTGACTGAGATGAGTGAGGCAAAGTCCTCACTCACTGAGCTCAGCCCCAGTGGAAGCAAAGCTTCATTCCTGGGGCTAAAGTCAGGTGCATAGTGCAGGCTGTTAAAAGTATTATGGAAAATGGTACCATTGGTGAAGAGTTGCATGGTGAGACAGGACAAAGGCAGAGGTTTTTGTGTGTCCTGGGACAGCTGGCAGATCTGTATCACATAACCCAGGGTATTGCTTTTCTTGGAGCTGAATTTTCTGCCGAAAACCAAGTGCTGACAAAAGCTCATTCCTGTTAGTGCTGCACTGTCGCTTGGGCTGTTGGAGCTGCAGTGAAAATCACTCTGCATTGTGGCAATTTGTAACTTATTTACCTAAGACTTCACAGTTCAATGCACTATTTTGGCTTTAAAACTAAGACAGCTTCGTAATGGTTTTCCAGTTTGAGGGATTTACAGTAGAATAAAAATATTTAAAGAAGGGGATAAATTCCAGACAGACAGCTGGAGGAAAAATTACCTAGAGGCTTCCAAGCCTGTGATTTTAATATTTAGTTTGCTTATTTCTGACTTTGTTTGCAGGTACAATACAGTCAATGCTGTCCTTACATCACTGATTTTAACCAGTTCTTTTTCTGATCCCAATCTACATTTCTTATATTTATGCAATTCCGCTTTCACTTCTGCCTTTCAGGTTATAGTGCTGTAGTTCCTTCTCAGCCTACTTATTAGACAAATTGAATAATTTATTAATTACTTCTTTGTTCCTTTAGAAAGCAACATAGTTCCAGTGTTGGAGGGGACCCTAAACTCTGAACCTGAAGCATCAGATACAGGATAATTCTCACACTTCAGACTTTGTGCGTTATATAGAACCATCCAATCGATGTTTCCATGGGTCTAGATTTATTTATAGCTTTCATGTATTGCATAATTAGTAAGTTGGGGCCTCATTTTTTATTCATCTTACTCTAATTTTAGTATGATTTATTTCATTGGCATCAATGGTGTTACTTCCTCACATATCAATATTAGACTCTGTATTATTAATACATATATAAATATTGCAAGGATTATTTAATGCATCCAGGGCCGATGTCAGATACGTGCTTCTCATTTGCATGAAAGAAAAATCACTCCTCAAGTGTTTTCAGCATCTCTGTTTTTATTGCTTTAAGGTGAAAAGATTTTGTTGTGTTTGCGAGTTTATTTCTCTCATTAAAATGATCACTTGGTATTAAAGAAAAAAAAAAAACAGGCCACCTCAAAACTGTATTTCTTAATGGGATGAATTCCCATAAAAAATTTATTTCATTAGGCATACCTGTTACTAGATCACTGGAGATATTAAAGCATCTAAATCAATTTTTTAAGCAATTCTACATCATATCCTCTTTCAAATGTTAGTGCTTCACTAAATTAACAATCTGAGAGCACAAAGCTGAGGGGTAGATTCTAATAAGACACAAATGCTTCTGCACTCTGTTGCTCTATCAATTTGTGTCTCCAGGGCTGTGGCATTTTGTTTTCTGATTGCCTCTTTTACTGTATCTTTTTAGATACATAATCAGGGCAGATCTGCTGGTTACAATAAAAAGCTTTATCAATGTTTTCTATAGAAATTCTACCCTAAAAATAACAGCATATAAATAGATTTTTAATCTCTGCTGTGATGTTTGTACACACTTATCTTTCTTTTCTTTCATACCCCTAATTAGTTGCAGTTATCTTACTTTCAGTTAGTAGACAAGTGATAATTATAAGAATTCATAGCCTGATTCTAATCTAACGTTTGTCAGTTTTACACCAGGTTGCATCACTGACGTTCCCAGCATTAATTCAGGAGACCAAGATCAAGAATTTATTGCTTTATCTTCATCACTATCTCAACTCCAACATTGTAAAAAAAACTATAGATATTTCTTTGAACTAAAGAGATGTGAAGTCATCTTCCCTGTTTCAGAATAACATCATTGCTCACTTTGTTGTTCAATATTAGTTATGCTGAGTTTAATTAACGAGCTTTCAGTGTGTTCAGGAGAAGATCCCCTCTGTGATGTCTGTTCCTGTAAATTATCCAGTGCCAGGAAAAGCTGGCCAGCCTCGAGGTCAAGTGGCACGGCCTGTTCATAAAAGTCTCTCTCCCTACCACTCCTCTACACATGATCGTATTCAAACTGCTTTTTGGGATCAACCTCTGGCCTGTGCTAATCCACCACATTGTTCACATGAGGGTTTTTTTGAGCCTTCTTGTTGGTGCAGGTCACCACAGAGCAGGCAGTTGGTTCTGGTGGGCTGACCCTGGCCTGGCAGGTTGGTTTATCAACGTGAATAGAAGCTACAAACTAAAAATGCAGGTGCAAAATCCCAATGGGAGCCATAGAAAAATGTCAGAAATAGCCCTTAAATTACATCAATCGAGTTCCACTGAGTTCATTCTAGTCCAGACCTGAAGATGATACAATTACTTGTATTTTCCAGAAAATTAAGAACTTGCATATTTATTTCTTACTTCTCACCCAACTTTTTACCCTGTGCTGCTAGAATGTCTTTGGTCTCTTCTGAATATCCTCGTATAAAGTAACAAAAAGTCAGAAATAGATCCAGAGTCTCTTCTTTCTCACAGGGAACCTTGTGCACTGAGACCTATAGAGGATGTTGAAAAAGTTGCTTGGTTTGCAAGGCCCCATCTCCTTTCCTTTCAATTTTGGTTTATGCAGGTATTTTTCAAGGCCTCTGCCACATCCTCTTGGGGAGAAACGGGCAAAGGAAGATGATGGGCAGGTCACATTGCTCTGCTGCTGAGATCTGTGGCTCTACTTGTCAAATTTCACTCTGGGATTGTGCCTTCCATCTCTGCATTTTTGCTTTGTACTCTCAGACACCACTTTGTCTTCTCTCTGCAAAATTAAAACATCCTGTTTAAATAAAAAAAAAAAAAGAAGAAAAGAAGAAAAAAGAAAGAAAGAAATAAAGAAAGAAAGGAAGGAAGGAAGGATGAAAGAAAAGAAATAAGGTTCCCATTTTCCTTCCACCAGCACTGATTTAGCATGTCATGAAGGATTATTTTTTCTCACCTTTGGAAGAAGGCTGAATGACCAGAGATGAAGAAAAAGTCATTAATTCTTAAAGGCCAATCACCCTCTGGCAATTCCATCATTTATTGCTCTTCCTTATTTCTCTCTACTCACTCTTTTGTGTGGTTTCCTCTCTTGCCTTTTTAACTCCTTTCCTGTCCATTGTTTAAGTTTAAAACAAAGAAAAAAACAAAACCCTACATACTCATACAAGAGCTCTCTGGCTTCTGTAAAATACAAATCTATGGTTTACGCAGAATAAAATCATAGAAATTATATTGTGTAACAGAGCCCTTAGAGCATTCACTGGAAATTGAATTTTGTAGCAGTGCTGTCGGTGCAAAGGCTGCGGCTCTTTTCTCATCTTTGAACCACAGGAAGGAAGTGAACAGCCCAAAACCTGACACTCCTTAACTGTCCACCACCAGGCTTTCCTTCAGGAATGGCATCATCTGGTTTGGTGTCCCAGGTGCCCAGGCAGTCACCTTCCCCACGGCAAGGGCATCGCTGCCCTGAACGTGCCACAGAAGGGGGACACAGGGGGCTGCTGCCCTGGAGGGCCTGTCCCTCACTGACCTGGGACAGACGGGGGTTCAGCAGCCAGGACCTGCCAGCCAGGTCTGCTCTGTGCCCCCAGCAGCCACTGAGGGCCTGGGTGAATGGCTGGACTCCATGGTCCCGCAGGTCTTTTCCAAACTTAATGATTCTCTGATTGGTCTGTGCTAATAAGGTCACTGATTAGCTAAAGGTTCCCATTTATGCTAATCCAGCAGGACATAGTTATTCTTCTCCCACTCACCTTTCCTATCACTGCTGTCATTAATTAATTAATTAATTAATTAATCCCAGGATTGCCATCCTCTGGATTTAGATAAACCAGGGAAGCCTCTTTAACTTTCTTCCTCCTTCCCTCCACAGCAAAGATTGTGGGATTGAGAGCTTGTATTCCTCACCATTTTTACCCTAAGCAGAGCTGGAATGTCACCAGGCCACAGCAGAACAGGATCTGTGGCTCCAGCAGGGTGTTCACAGTGTTGGTTTTATCACTATTGTGAAAGGTTCCAACAGGGTCATGTGTACTGGGATCCGGTGGTGACAGCACATTTAACCTTTCTTTGAAGGATTATTTTGAACTTTCTTTAGCCCCTTCACAGCCAACACAAACTCAGGTGCACCTGGGCTTGTGGGGTTTTCCACGGGTAGGTTCACATCAGCTTCCGAGGGGTTTGTGTCCCAGATTTGTGCTGTGATCCAGTGGTTCCACCTGCTGTGGGAACAGTTTCTGCCCTTCACTGAGATGGCAGAGGAATATTTTTAGTGTTCTGAGCAAACTCTGGCTCCTGGTCAGACAAAGCTCCTGTTCATTTCCCCTCTGGACCCTAAAGCAGCTCCGGACCTGGGAGCAAGTCAAAGCCGTTTCCCGGGGAATTCTACACTTCCTGCTTTCTGAAGGAATCAATACTCCAAATCTCTCCCTGCTCTCATGACATACACACAACCAGGCAGTTACAGCACTTGGTTAAACAACCCACTAAAGGCAGTTTTTGTTCTTAAGCAAATCCTAATGCTGAAAACAGATACTCAAAGAATTAAATATTTTCGCTAACAGAATTCCATTTGACAATTTCCCCCATCACCTACCATAAGACAGTTCAAATGAACTTACTAAATTGATTTATATTTTTACTTTAGGATCTTCTAATTATTTATACATACCTATTGTCAGTTTATTTAACTTTTTATTGATATTAACATTCTATCCATAGAGTTTTAACCACTCACTCCCAACTCATATTTAGCACTGAAAACACTTCCGATAGAATTTTTAGATGTTAAATAAGTTAATGTAATATAAACAGTATTTAGTAGGAAAATATTTGGTGGTTTGAACTCCCCCTGTTGCCCACCAACCACTACAGGTTTAAGAATTCAGACTAATAACTACAATACTCCCTTCTCCTACATTTCCACATTGAGGAATTCAGTCCATATCAGCTCTCTGACAGACAGAGCACATGCAAATCTATCATAACTGAAAAATACCTCATTTGTTCAACCTGTCAGATGAACAAGAAGCTTTATGAAACCATTCTCTAATTGTTATTGTTTAATCTATTAAAACTGCTGTGTCAAGGTATTTCTTTTTTCCCCTGCAATAAGACACACTGAAATATTGACACCTCGGTTACTTCTCAGTGGATTGGCTTTCAGGGAAACACTTGGTATTTCTTCTGTTATTAATTTCTGAAACAGAAGGGACTATTAAGTATGCATTTGTTTTATATCAGAATATGCATTTAACACTATGTTTTGGTAAAAAAAGCAAAAACTGGCAGACGAATAACTCAGACATGACACTAATGAGTGCTGGGAGATGGAGTGGAAAGGCTTTGAATGTGTCCCATTATTTAGCAGGATAATTAAGAGCGCAGCCCTACCATGGCATTTTATTACAGAAATAGATAAGATCCCATCTTATTGCAAGCAGGTGTTGTAATGAAGCAAAGTGAGATCATTTTTATGATGTTCTTCTGGTCCAAAAAAAGATTACAAGTTTATATTGTGCTCCCTAAATTGACAAAAGTAACCACGCAGGTCTTTGGAAACAAAGGGAACAATAAAATACAATGTGTAAAACCACTTTGTTCAGGTGACCTCAGAAGAAAAAAAAAACATTTGTTCTCCCTAAGTCTTATCAAGATAATTTGACGTCTCACAGATAATGGATGCTGTAAGTAACTTATTTCAAATGGAACTTACTGTACACAAATGGCATCCCAATTCCATAGAAACTACACATCACACCAGATTATTTACATTAAAAACAGGCTTTCTGCTGTTTTGATTCCTTACAAAGATGTAATCCTCCACAAACATTGCCACTAAACATAACTGAAACCATTTTAGGCTTTTTTTTTGTGAGTATTTAATATCAAGTGTTACAAAATACAAATAACCCCATGTTAATCTACAAAAGATCTGACATTAAACTGAGTCAATATTTAAAATGGTGTAGTTGCAAGAAGATTTTGGTCTAATGTCCACTGAATATAAACTTCAAGCATGTATACAGAACTCTGATGGTAGAAAAATATATTTGATTATCCAGACTTTAAAAAAGACTTAATCCAGACTTTAAAAAGCTGTGCTTTTTTCATCTATCATTGTGGAAAAAACATTCTTGTGAAACTGAGAAGCCAAATTTTTTGGAGATTGGGACTTTTTATTTTAAGATGAAGGTAAAAAGACACTTCAGGTTAAAATAAATGAATAAATTAATATAGATATGAGTATGATCCTGACTTTCAAATATAACGTTTTGGAGAAAGTGGTCCAGGAAAAGGAAAGCTTTTGTGTCCAGAAAATTTTACAATCCTTTTTTTTCTAAATAAGCAGTATTTTTGTGTGCCATAGAGGTGCTAAACTTCATCTTTCCCAGGTAGCCACTATCATCCCTTGGAACAGACTAAACTTTCAAGGTCATTCTTAGCAATTAATCAAAAATAAGCCTATCTCAACCCAGAGACACTAAACAAGGTCCATGAGATTTATGCCAAGAGTTTGGGCTAAAATAAAACAGAAATACAAATGGTATCCTCTCATTCCAGCCCTGTGGAGTGAAAGCCCTTTGAACCCTGGTGGTGGCAACAATTTTACAAATCCTTTTGAGGAAGCAGAACCTGCACTTGTTATCACTTTACAGGTTTGTGGTTTTTCTCTTCTGCTGCTGAATCCTCCAGGGTCAGTAACTATTGATGGACAGCCAGAAAGATTGTGTAGGGCACCAAAATCAGTAATAACTGTACAAATGGCTGGATATCATCAAACCCCAGAAAACTTTCTGAACCTGCCAAGCACAAATTCATAGATTCCTGATAGTTTCCTCTTTTTTCTCTTTTCCTTTATGCACAGAGTTTGAGATTTGTTACACTCGAAATCTGAGGAAGTTAGGTGGGGAGATGAAAAAAGGAGCGAGATACAGAACGAAAGAAGTGTGGAAATTGAAATTTAAAGCATAGCTAATGTCATTTGGCTGATTTTGCTGCAAACCTGTGGGGGAAAGGAAGAAAAGAGTGAAGTTCTGCAATATGTAAGAAATTGCTTCTCGAGATGGTCTTGATTTTCTACTCCCCTGCATGGTGAACGCTCTGCAGTTGAAAGAGCTTGAAATTAATCATCTTTGTATGGAGATTAAAGAAGAAGTGATGAAGCGTGATAACCTACAACTTCTTTTGCTTCTTTTTGTAGTTGGGTAAATCTCTACTACAAAGGCTGCAGAGATGGGGGAAGTTCCAGTGGATAGAACACTTCCCCTTTCATCTTGCATTTCAAACAGAGATTATGGTGTCATATTTGCCCACTTCTTCCTCTTACACTCACTGTAAATTATTGTTTCTGATTGCTGGCTTAGTTTTTATTACTGTTCTACAGGAAAACCTGCCAGTGGCTTGACTGTCTCAGACGTGGAACATCTCAGTTGGGATGGAAAAGGCACAATGATTTTTTTAAGTACGGAAAAGTTTTGGTCGTTTTGAAACCGTTTTGCACTTTATGCCTCTTTACTGACTTCTCCAAGTCATTTCAGCATGACAGATGTTGGTCTAGGAGACATTGCAATAGCAGAATTTTAAGCTTATTTCCTGTTTTCTGGAGCAGAGAGTCACCTGCAGCCCATGCAGAGAGCGCAGGGGAGCAGTTGTTTCCCTGCAGCCCTCGGAGTCTATTCTGCCTGTGGTGGCAATTGGTAAATAATCTCCCTGCCTTTGTCTCAGCCCACGACCTTCTGATTTTTCCTTTTCTCCCCCTGCTCCTGTTGGAGAGGGAGAGCGGGGCTGCCCGAGGTCAGCCCACAACACCTTCCCTTCCTTGACTGCCTGGCAATCTGCTCCATCTTGATGAATTCACATTGCTTCTAAACCATAGCCTTATTTTTTAACTGATAGATCCCAATGAACTCGCGTTTTCAGCTGTTTAGTGCTTGCAGATCCTCGCACCATAAGGAGAAGCTTTTACCTGTTGAAGTTGAGAGTGAATCCAGGGCCATGGCTCTTAGTTCTGCTTTGTCACTCGCTACACAAAGAAGCAAATATCTCCTATTTAAATCTTATGAAAATCATGAATACATGTGTTTAACACCTCAGATTTAGGATGAGTTTGGAAGACCCTTGCACCTTTAACTGTTATAATATAGATTCAGCATGCCATGCCATTTGAAAGCTTGAAACTGTAATAGCTGAGGAGAAATTTTATTGTTTATTTGCAGTTAATTTCTTACTTCGTACTTTATTGCACGCTGTCTTCTCTCTGTATCCATTACACTTGTTGTGAGCCCCAGAGAAAATACCAATTTTTATCTGTGGGGAATAAAGTAGGCTCAAATTCTACACTTTTTAAATTACCACATATCCTATGTGGTCATTTATTCTTAAAGTAATACTTAGCAATAATGACTTTTTACTAACAAACACCTAATGATTGCCTGAATTAGAAAACTATCCAAATTACCCAGCCTTTGTAGTACAGTAAATTTGCTGGAAGGCATTAGCTATTTAAAGCATCAAAACATAAAAGAAAACTGGTGGTTTCTCCAATCCCTATTTTTTATGAAAACTTGCAATAACACAAGTTTACCAAATTTCCTAACCTTCCTATAGGAAGAATATTATGGTTCTGAATTAACCAGGTTTGTGTAAATTACTGAGAAGGATGTGCTAGATTATTTGTTCTTAATTTCTTTGGTTACCAAAGAGTTTAACCTTTGTTTTCTTATTCAAAGTTTGAATTTTTTCCAGTTCTTCTATGATGAGGTCGAACTGTACCAAAGTGGCAAGTCAGGATGAGTGTGATTCAAAATACTGAAATATTAGGAAGATGTGTGTAAATATGAACGTTACACACAAGGAACACAAGGATGAACACAATCTTACACTTCAGTATAAAGTAACTATTTAAAAAAAAAATTCAAATTACAGAAGCTTGAGGAAATCAAAGAGGCAGACCTGACTCCCAACCTAATATTAAGGCCCAAACCATTAGCAGGTTCCTCAGCTGTGGCTCACTTCAAACTTCTTTTGCTCCACATCAGTGCCATTACTGCAGCTGATTTATGCACTGAGGAGACACACTTCATCAGGTGAGATTAATTCCCCAGCTCCTGGGTGCTCTTATGGGCAGAGCCTGGCTCTGTGCTTATCAGTGAGCCAGCTAAGGTTGGTGACGTGGCAGAGATTAAATTTCTGGGCTTCAGCACACATTTTGTTCCTTGGTCAGAGGCAGAGGAAGAGCACACACAGAAAACCTCAGGTCCTAAACTCATAGAAGCAAATCAGAGTTTCCTTTGGTTCCAGTTTAATGAGAATTGAAATTCCTAGCCTATATGAAGAGGGAGGAAGGGAATAAAGGGAGCAGCTTCTCATGCTGCCTCTGAAACTCCATCCTGGGATGCAGAAATGCAGTTCTGAGCTCTGGGGAGCCTGTGGGTGCTCGAGGATGTTCCTTTGCATTAACCAGCCCTAGCAAACCAATCACCTGGTGTACTACAGCAGTGTAAACCCTTTGTTCAAAGCTATCAATAGTGCTTTTCTAGGTGGCATAGCTCTGTGAAAATAGATTTTTCTTTTAAAGCAACCCAGATTTCAGTATTGAGTAACTCAATTAACTCAATAAGTTAATGAGAAGCTGCAATAAAGACTGATGAAGATGTAAGCATTGCTGTAATCACCACACCTCATGGAAATTTTACTTTTGAATGACTCCTCTAAAAGGTCTGTAAGAATTCTGTCAAGGTTCTTGATGAAAATAATAAGATAGGAACAATCTATGTCTGATACAAATACCTGATTCAGTAACTCTGCACATTGCTTTGGTAGAGATAGACCATATTTTGCCAAATCTGCAAAGATTTTCAAGAAATTTTCCCCAACTATTGTAGTGGAAATATCCTTTCAGCACACAAGAGATTTTGTGTGTTAAAAATCCAGTATTTATCCAGTATTGGAAGACAACACATGATCAGCTTCTGGTTCAAAATTGAATTTTGGAATAGTGCTCATTTATACCTTTGTTAATTTTTTAATCCCTATTTTGCATTATTTTTTCTCTATGATTGGCTGAATTCTTGATGTACAAAAATGGCAAATAATGTGTTCTGTAATACTCTATTTCTGCAATATTCTATTTCAGAGGCTCTTAATTAGGTTTGGAGGATATAAATGAGTGCCACCAGTGGGTTACAAAAGTGTTGTTAGTGATGGAACCAGCAGGAATATGTTTGAAAATACCGAATTTCATCCTTTGGCTTCTCTGTCACAAGGGCGACAGTCTGGAAGTGTTTTAGGCAAATTCATATCTTACCACAACACCAACAGGACCTCCTGAGAGCGTTCAGTCTTTCTAACAGCTTTGAACTTTGTTTTTACGTTCAGATTTCAGTACATTAACATCTTTGAGGTTAATGGATTTCCAAAATAAAATGCTAAAATTGCAGTTTGGTCTTATTCAGCCTGAGGTTTTTAATTCTGCATTGAATGCCTCCATCTTCACTGATGTTCAAGAACAGCTGCTTTCTACAAACAAATCCCTCATCACTATAGTCCAAGGTGCCATAAATTATATATTTTACATGGAAATACCTTTTTTTTTTTTTTTTTTTGCATTCTTTAAAATTTTAGTATATGGCTGTGTTTGCTGCAAATTTAGTAAAATGATTTTTTTGTTGTCCTTCAGTTTCCACAGATCTCTGACATTAACTTTTATCTGCAGAATTCCCTCTGGAATGCTCACAAGTCACCAGTTAAGAGTCTACACCAAATTTCCTCACTGCTGTTTCATTCTGTGCTATTCTCATGTGCATGTACTTGATAATTCCTTTTCCCACTCTGTCCTAAGCTTTCTCATTTTCACTCTTTCTCAGGGGGTTCCTTCCCCTCCTATCTTTAGGAAATCTGTTCAGTATTATACAAATAGATTCTTTGTGATTGCCACAATTATGTGTGCAAAGCTTATTTTCCAGTTTTCCCAGGTTTCTTTAATATAGAGTGTATTTGAGTCTTTTCCAGCATACTCAGTATTTTCCTATATTTCCAGCAGTGGGAAGGGATTTGCTTCCAGCTGTTATTTTTCTCTGATTAGTCACTCCACATCTCCCAGCTCTTGATTAACAAGAACAGTTTCACCATCACCCTTTTCCATAAACCATTAAAAGCTAAATGGAAACAACAAAATATAAATCTTTGCAATATTTGCTAGTGAGACAATAACCTTTTACTCTCTGCTCTCTATTGCTTTTTCTTTTATGGCCATCACACAGCACCTTAGGAAAAGGGTATGTATTTAATTACATATTTTAATATATCTTGTAGAAACCAGAGCTTGGGAGAAAGCTGGCAGGCATGAAAGAATCACTCCACAAAATGAGAGGGAGCTGCCATAGCTTGGGTGAATTTAGCCACAACCAAAAGCAACTGCAGGACGCTTGAGAAGAAAATATGGCCAAAATTATTTTTAAACACTGCATTTTTTTGTGTGATTTGAGTAAGACAGAGTGTTTGGAAGATGGAGTTTTATGTGATCTCCTACTGGGAATAGCCCCGTGCAAAGCTGCCCAGTGCTTTGTGAAGTGTATAAATAGGGTGACAGGTTACAGCTAAATTTAAGGGAGAAAATGTCAACTTAAGCTTAATGCTTTAAATCTCATTACTTACAAGATTTTTGTGTGATACATCCATAGCTGAGATCAATGGAAATTGAGAGTTCTCTCATTACAGAAGAGGAATTGCTCTTGGTATATCATTTTTCATTAAAATCTCCCTAAACTGGAGTGTGTATCCTTCCCAACTGTTTTGCCAGAATATTTATGACACCCCAGTTGAGCTATGGTTATTGTTGTTTTTCGCCCACGACTTGTGTTGAGAATTAAAAATGAGGAGTTTACACTCTCCCATGACTATTTTTCTGGAATTCTGTTCAGAGTTCAGTAATTCCAATTGTATGAGAAAAATAAGACAGTTTGAGGGCACTCTTAAAATTGCTGCTGGTTCACCTGAAGTTTTGCAGGAAGGGAGGCTACACATCACGGAAGTACCAGAAAGTGGCATTAAACATGAATTTTTACCAGAAAAGCCCATGGAAACAGAAATGCTGCAGTCCCCAAGCCTGAAGCGCTGATCTCCCATTTCCAACAGACTGCGAGATGGTGACACTGGGTCAACTTATATTTTTATATGTGCTAAAGAAGAGGATTATAAGTGTGCCTGGGGCACTGCATACAGACATTTTTATAAATTAAAAAGTCTCTAAGTATGAAGTGTTTATCAGTTCTTCCTGCTTGACAGCACAATATTCTTTTTGGGATTCGCTAAATGAATTTTCTCACCTTCTCTCTTCCTAAAATAAACTGCTCTTTACACCTACTACACACTTTCCACTCCTCTTAAATAGTTTCACAGGGCTTGCTGTGGTTCTCTGCCAGCCTGGTCAGGCCCTCTCCCCACTGGGTGCCCTCACCCGGTGCCTGCTGCAGCTTCTCACTCCCCCTCCTCTCTGGGACTGCGGTTTCCCCAAGCACAGGGCAGCACCAACCCTTGGAGTCCGTAATTTCCCATTTAATTGGCCTTGATTCCAGCATTTCCTGCCATTAGGACATGGAATTTCCCTGTTGGTTTTACCATCACTGCCTAATAGCTCCGACCTGCTGCTTCCCAGTCTGCCAGCACTTGCTGCAGTCAGGAGTAAAGTCTGTCTAGGCTCACTCCTACCCCTGGTAAATCAGGAGGAGCACCGAGCACGGGAACTTGGCCGCACAGAGATCATTCCCAGAAATCAGCCATCATCAGCTTTCGTGGTAATATTTACCCATGAAATTTACCCATACATTTCACGGGAATACCCGTAAAATTCTGATCCCTTGAGCTGCTGCGTGGTGCCTGAGCTCAGATCCGTGCAGGAGTTTGCTGAGATTCCCGTGGATTATGGGCTTGGTGATGGCAGACAGAAGGTTTAATGCCTGAAGAAACAGAAGGGATGAGACTTTACTCTGCTGCAAGCTTAGAAATTGCGAAGTACTTGTGAACAAAACAAACCAACTCCCATATTTCTCAATCTATCAATATTAGGACAAAAATGTACATCAGATCCAACTGGTCTTTGTATTTATTTTATTTGTTACAAACACAGGAATTCACAATTGGTTTACAGGAAGCTGCCAGCTGTATTGGAGCATTCTTATCTTCTACCTTTCTCTCACAGAACTCAGCTGTTTTTATAAGGCACAGAGTGTCTCTAGAACATGAGATAGATATGTGTAATATCCTTCCCTTGGATGGAGTCTTGGTTGAAAAAAAGAAAGTTTTAGTGAAATAATGATAGGTCAGGAAGCAGACACTGAAGTAGGTGAAGATATAAGGAAGCGAAAACTTCTTAAACTAAATTTTGCTGCCAAAGACAACACAAAATGTAACTGGGCTCTGAAAGATATATGGCTTGGCCCAGATTTTCAATCAATGCCCTGAAAAGAAACATTTAGAACAGATTATTTATAATCTCTTTCTCATTTTTTCCCTCCGAATTTAATCAAACAGAATCTATAGCTTCCTCTAAAATCCAGAAGTTTTTAGTGATATCCAGCATCTCAAACCCTAGCTGAGGTCTGAAAGATCTCACACTTGTATAAGTCTCCTGGATATCCTTACAAGCTTTTTTGGTGATTTGAAAATCTATGTTATGAAAGAAATTTTGAATTTAATACACTAAAACTTAAAACTGAAACCTTAATATAAAATTGTATCAAGTTTCACACTGTGTTCCTTTCTTGGCACTGGTTAACCAATTCCAAAAGTGATTTCTGGATAAGCAAAGATTCAGCTTTTAGATATCCTGTATAATTGTGTTTTCATTTATCCACAGACACAGCTTTGACATTTCTTTTTTTAAAGAGACAGCAGAAACTAAAAAGCTGTTGCACAAATATCTTTGGGAAGACCAGAGTGCAACAAAGTGCTTTATTTTGTTCTCATTTTACATGGAAATATAAATAGCTGAAAACTGTTTGAAGAAACTGGGTTTCAGGCACTTGTGCATAACACCAGCATGAATTCATTCTTCAAAGATGTTTTCAGGAGTAAAAAATACAAAACATTTTATTACTCAATTCTGCCTTTTTCAGGTTCTAGCACTCTATGTTGATTGGCTCAGGAAAGAATTTTATCATCTTAACAATCCACACATTTTTCTAAGACCAAATTTTAGAGAGAATGTATTTAAGAAAATTCCAGAACACAAAACAAATTTGCGTAAATACCTTTCAAAATGATTTTTGAAATTATGTTTCCATCTTGGTCATTTAAAGACAGAAACTATTACTGTCAAAATATTATATTGAGTTTCAATGGGAAGAGTATATTTAGAGCAGAACAACACAAAAGTTTTGAAGCAAACGGAATTTTTCAAACTCTTTCCAAGTTTCAATACTCACCTTATTAAATCTCACATTAAGAGTTCAATTTCAGTAAATCTATTTTTTTTTTATAATTAAAAGCAGTAGCTTTAATGGAAACTAATTTGAATTTCTAAAAATAACTGTTTCCATGAAATGACTATCAATCAATCAATCCCTTGGAGATAAGAGCCCTACTTTGTCCTGATAGCATTTCTGGGTTTGTGGTATCCTCGGCTGACTGACTTTGTTTCCTTAAAGAGCTGCTGGTCAATTATGGAAAAACTGGAAAAACCTTTTAAAACCAGCTTTCAGAATATTGGTATCTTCAAAAGTTCAAATAGTGGTTCTCATTTGCCTGATTTTATTCATAACCATATTTACATGAAGACACTAAAGCCCTGACACAATGGTCTGCTCCAAATTATTCACATTACACTGGCATCTTCTGTTTTGAAAGACCACAAATAACTTAATTTCTAAAAAAAAACTTAAAATGGAATCTTTACAGATAAAGTCTGGATACAATATTCAAACAAAAACTGGATTCTGTACCTACCATAACAAATTATTTAATTTGTCTTTCCTGTTACAGATTCCTGTGGAATGGATGAAAGTTGTCCTCATTTTATTTAGACACCAATTACTCATTTTCACAAAAGCACCTCTAAGTCACAGCTGGCCAATCTGATGGTGAGGGCATTGGAAGAGTTCATGAAGTGATCCTCAGAAGGAGCTTAAGCAGGCAGGAAAACCCAGCAGGATGCCCTGGGTGCATGAGATAACCACCCCGGCATCTTCAGAGAGGGGGAAAGGGCATTTCCCAGGGTTTCAGCTCTCCAGTTACAGCTGCAGGTTTGTTTGTGATATCTGCTGCTGTAAATGGAGTACATCCTACGGATATTCATATCTGAAAAATTTAATGGAAATTAAGAAATAAAAGGAGAAAACCATCCTTTCAGACTTTTTTTGGACCTGGCTATTAATTACCTGCTTGAGGTAAGCGGAATTCACATTACTGTGCTCATTTCACTGTTTAAGTTTCAGGAGAAGGAAGAGTTTGACCCCGTCTGGGGCAAAAGGGGTTGACCTCAGTGAGTAATTTGATATTTTACAGCGCGATTTACACAGAGTGATGTCTAAGGCAAATCCAAATGGTGATTTCATACCCAAATGGACCGAGAAAAGCTTAGGAGAGAGTCACAGACTGAGCTATAAAACCGAGGAATTCACTTTATAGGTGGGTCCTGAGCTAGGTGAGCGTCTGACCGATCCAGCCCTGTGTCCGTGCGGGAGGGAGGGAGGGACACCAAGGCCAGGCCGGCAGAGCCAGGCTTCAGCTGGATTCCAGAACAGAGCTGCACGGTGGCAACCAGGAGTCCCTGCAACTGCCTAAACCCCTTTTGTGTTGAAAGCCTTCCCAAAATCACATTAAGGGTCCTCTCAATGTAGGATTCTCCCACCTGGTGACATTAGATGTGCTTAAATGCATGTGCCATATATGTCTGTATCAGAGGCAGCTCTGCAAGAAAAAATAAAAATAAAAAAGATTTGTGCAG
>VYZQ01063619.1:50568-104619 GCA_013400655.1 Mystacornis crossleyi
AAGATTTGTGCAGAGGGGATAAGACAGAGTAGCTTTGCTTCTTAAATTCAACTTCTGGACATGGTCCTTGGTGAATCTAAATAAATTGTTGTTGAATTTCTCAGAAAGAAAAAAAAAAGGCAAATAATCAGACACAGATAGAGATGCAATGCTGTACAATAATGCTGTAATCCCAACAGTTATTAAGGTTTCCTAGCACTGGAGTCAGTCTGCTCCATCCTTTTATAAGTGTGTAGTAACTGTGTCTTGCTATAGACAAGACTATTATGTTTCAAATGCACAATATTTATTCTAATCAACATCAGCAGCCACACATTATTAAAGTGTTCCAGATTTAAACTGAATTAATTTGCTTAAAGCATCTTTTCCAAACAAAATATGGTTAAAATGAGTATTTGGCTTTGGGCTCTGTGTTTGGAAGGCTGCCAGAGACAGTAAATGGATTGCAGAATTTTCCATTTCATTTCCTTACCTCTAAACAGTATTTAAGGCCAGCTTCAAAATAAGGCATGAGATTTTGAGGGAAATTAATTTACTTTTATTTTTTAATTATGTTAAATCAAGGGCATACCTATTATTTTGGGTTTTAAAATAGTCTGTAGGGTCATTAAATAGCTTAATTACAAGACCGGGTTGCTGAGGACACACTTGGCTGAGAACAGACACGTTTGGCATGAGGAAAAGGTTGTGGCTTTATGACCTGTGAGAGCCCTGATGGGATAAAACCCCGCACAGCTCAGCTGAGAGCAGCTCTGGAGCCTGGCTACACCTCACCAGATGCCACAGAAGCACAAACCCACAGGAACCCTCTCTAAGATCCCAGTCCCACCATAAATCCCTGGGGAATCTGACTGCGTCTGATGTACAAAGCTTAATTTTTGTGCAGAAAGACAATCTCTGCTTGCTGAGGAATTCCACCTGATTTGGCCCAAATCGTCTCTTGTTACTCAGAGGTCGAATGCTTTGTTATATTCCTTCTTTTTCCCCTGATCCTGGAAAACTTCAGAACGTTCCTCCCCACACGCACACAGCTGCTCTGCAGCTCTGCTGTTTTCTGCATGAGGAGCGAAGTGGATGCTCCAGAGATATCAGTCCAGACAATTCACACAATCTACACACATTAAAAGCCAAATGAGGCCATAAATAATGCATGGAACACTAACTACCCTGTGCTTGGATGTGTGTATCTTGTAAGATCTGCTGCTGCATTTCACATACAAATGTATATTAGCCAGTTTTACAGGACAAATTGGGATGTATTCCTGATGGCATCTCCAAGAGCATTATCAAACTCCAGCCTGTTATAATGAGATTCAGCTTGAGAAAAAGGAAAAGAATAAAAAGAAAAATCGTGTTCCTGGCAGTTACATTTATTAGAATCGTTTCTGCTCCTATCTCTGGTGACTAAACACTTCATGCAGTTATTTTGTATAATGCCTGCAAGATTCTAATAATAGTAATATTAATTTATTCACATTAAGTAGCATATTTCTGGTTCTACTATAATCACGTAATATCAGATATTAGGTGTTAAATCTGGGTAAATTTTGATGTAACAGCAAATATTGCTGTTACTGTCACGTATAGAATAAGGTTTGGTTCATTGGGACTCTGCTGTGAGTTAAAAGATGTCAGATTCTTGTTTTAAAGAAAAAAGCTTCAGAATAAATTTATTACCTGATGCTGCAATCAACAGCAGTGAAGGGACAGAGAATCCCAAAGTTTTACCTATAAAGCAGTCAAGTTTACTCAAGGAGTAGAACAAAAAATTGTTTCTTGGTGGTGCTCTCCTAAATTCTTCTCTGTCAGGAGAACTGTCCTCTTGCTTTCTCTCCCTGTCTTTTCCTAAAGACACAAGGAATGAAAAATGGCAGCGAAACTGAAGGGAAATTTGTCTTCATTTGATGTGCCCTGTGTGCTGGTGGCTTGGCGAGATCCTGAAAGGTGCCACCAGAGCCAACTCCCAACAACCTTCACTTGCTGCCTTCTACGTGTTCAGCTCTCAGGAGTGTGTAAAATATCTGTACAGGGCAGCTCTGCTGGGGATTTTTGTCCAAACTGAGGCAATAAAGCAAAGGAAATATATTAAAGCTGAAGGCGTGAGACAAAGTCTGGAAAGTAAAGAACTCATCCTTGGTAGAAATATTTTACGTGGTTCTTGATGGGCTCCTGTTGGAGAAGATCAAAGAAAAGTTTGGCTTCTGAGAATAATTTGGGTGATTTATACGGGATTTCAGAATGGAGCAGAGAAATGGCAGATTCCTGCTTTTAACACACAAAGTTAGCTAAGGTAAAGAGCTAGAGGTGGGTAAGAGAGAATGACTTCCCTAAGTACACCTTTCTCGTCGATTTTCAACCCCATTTTTGTTTGGGTTTTTGGTAAGTATTCAGTACCCAGTAATTAATCCAATACACAGAGTGAAATGGTCATACTGAAAATCAGACAAAAGACCTCTCTCCCGATTTACAGGATACTACAAAAAGTCGTTTCTCCCTCTGTAATAACACATTACTCACCTGCAGGGAAAATGTCCTCACATGCTCAAAGCCACTGACTGATGAGCACCAGTAAATATGCATTTCCTAGGGACAAGATCTCACACGTCTTTTCCTTGGCCTCTCCTGGTAATAGTAAGAACACCGTGCACTTGAACAAAGCTGAAATGAGACTATTTCAAGGAGATAATTAGTTGCCCTGTATTACTTTTAGGAGATCATTAGAGACCTTTAATATCCTCAAGAACAAAAATGCAGTGAATTTCCTCTAAGGAAAACGCACATTGTTCCCAAGTACTGTTTGCAGTGGTAGAATATCCAATCCACCTTTTCTCAGCAATTAAAAGGTGGATGGAGCTTTGCAAATTACAAACTCGGGGAGTTTCCATGGTCTGGCAGACTCCTGTGATAACTTCCAGATCATTTACTCACTTCAGATTTAAATAAAATATGAGTTACAACAAAACACCTGAGCATACACTGAACTTATTCTATACAAAATGAGAACAGAGGGCCCTTTGGAGATGTAGATCTCACTGAACAATTGCTAATATGTAGCCACACAATATTATCTATATAGTGCAGAGAATTTTTTGCTATAAAGCAAAAGGTCATATTAGAAATACAGATAGGTGGAAGATTTAGCAACTCACTGGACTTTCATTTTTCAGAGTCCAAAATTTCATAGTAAAAACATTATTCTTCTTCTTTCAGGGGAAAAAAAAATCCATCTTTACTTTTTAAATAAGGTAGTCAGGAAAAACAGACGAGAAATGGGAGAGGAAAAAAAATCCAAACTATTAAATGGATAAATTCTGCCCTCTATACAAGTTAAAAGGAATAAATTAAATAACCTAGAAAACTATCCAAGGAGAGAAATCCAGAGGGAAAGTTGTCCTGTAGGGATTCATGTCACACAGTGGTCAGAGCAGACTTACAGGGAAGGATCTGTTCACACACTCATGAGAACACAGCTGTGCTTCCACTGTCACCCGCTGCTCCAAGAGATTATTCCATTTACTGGAAATTTCAGTCGAGGAACGTCAGGCTGGTAAATTTATTATGCAAGAGTTTTTATTTAATGCATAACCCTACTTGTGTTCACCAAGGAAAAGAATACATTCCAGTCCTTTTAAATAAGCAGAAAAAACCTTAACAGAAGAATCACTACAATAAAAATATTGTGCAAATCCTCTCTAGCATGAACCTCTCTCACCTGCCCTGTAGCTGTTTCAGTGTCTATTAATTCCCATTTATTTTTTAAAGACAATTACTTCAGTCTTCTGACCGTTCAAACACTGGGTTAGGATATTTTGCAAAAGAAATGGGAGTTATCAAGAGAAATGTAGTAGAAGAAAATCCTAAACCTGCTGCTGTGTTTTATTTCCTCCTGTTTCAGTAGTGTTGGTGGTGACGGGCAGTTGAAACAGGGGTATCTGAGGGGAGTGTGGAGGGCAACCTTGGAGGGACCCCAAATGGAACAAGGCTCCTTTCTGACTGCCACTTTGCATGGGAAGGTGCTGAGGAAAGAAGAGGATTTCAGAAATATGGTTTTTTTTTAGAAAATAAAAGACAAATAGGGATAATACTGAGTAAAAGCAGTGCCAGAAATCAACAGTGGAGTTATTATTTTGGTAAGAGCCATGCGATGTAAAAGGGAAAAATAAGATGCAAGTTTAAACACCAGATAGTTTTGTGTTTCTACTGTCTGGTTCTCTTTCTCCTTTTCTCTCTCAGTTAATTCTTTTACTTTTGGAACAAACAGGCATCTTTTTACATTTGCCATTCTCCACAGAATTACTGAGTCACAGGAATAACTGCAATAAAAATTTATAAGGTGATGAGAATCTGAATTTGGAACACAAAGCTGCCTCATAAGTAACACAGAGGAAAACTTCCTTTTTCAAAAAAAGAGTCTGAAAACTTTTATTGAATTGTCTTCTAATGAAAATACCACAGGCTTTCCTTTTGATTGTTCCACAGCAACTTTATTTGTAAAAGCCAAAAATCTTCATGGGTGAAACCACTTCAAAGCACTGCAGAAAGCTCCTTGTCCCTAAAGACACCTGATCCCACACATCCATGGCAGGAAAGGCTTCCAGTGACCCGTGGCCTTCACCCACCCAGCCACAGCTGGCACGTTGCTCCAGGAGTGCTCACTTTTTATTCCCTGCCCATAAATCTGATCTAGCACACCAAGGACAGCCCAGGACGGGCTCTCAGCGTGGAGCTGTGTGAGAACCCCAAGGTCACCCCCAGCTCTCCCAGCCTGGATAACCAAGTGCACTCCCAGCACAGTAAATGGACCTGCTCACCCTCTGCTTTTAAGAAATACTTTAAACTAAACTACACTTCAGCTGTTTAGGCCTAATAAAAATACAGCACTAGTAATTTATTAGCTGTCACTTCCCTGTGAGTAATTATCACAAAAAGTAAAATTGAAGGTGCTCTGCAAAAGAATTCTTTCTGGCTTGCTGATATTCTTGTTTTAAAATTTAAATGACATATTCAGAGACAGTCAGTGCTGTATACCTTGGATCCAAAGCACCAGTGCAATGGGAGGGAAATGCAGTGATTTAAAAAAAAAACTCCAACAGAAAATTGAGTCCAGCTGTCAATACTTTTCAATAGAGATTTACATCAAGCCACTTTAAACTCTCATAATTCTTCAAGCACTGTTATAAATTAGATCAAAATGTATTCCAAGTCAAGTCCCCTTTTCCTATAACATTTGATGTGTCTGTTGGATGAATCTCAAAAATTATTTACATAAAGTACTCCACAAGTACGAGACTAAAGGTAGAAGAACATAGAATGCACTAAAACTGCCAACTTCCCTCCAGGTGGGTCAGCTCCTTAGCCATGATGTCTTTTCTTGGCAGGATAGGAAACATTTTGATAGAAAGTATTAGATGAGAATGAACTGAATAGGTTGGCAGATCACTTCTCTCAGCTTGTACCAGACTATAAATGGTTTGTATAAACTGATTTGAATTCCGGGCTGGTGAACAGAGAAAGATTTCCTATGCCAGGCCACACTGAGGGGTTCATCTGATTTCCCAGACTGATTTAGAGGAAAGCTCTGGTGAGAGATTTTGAGGGCTAAAAGAACGTTTTATGGTTTTGATTTAGCTCCTCCAGCCAGAATTCCCAGAATAGGCTGGCTTTGTGTTATGATTTTTTAATGGAACTAGAGAGAATCTGCAGAAAACAAGTGAGAACTCTTTTGTTGTCCAGTAAAACTGTAGTTTAGGGGAGAAAAAAACCAAAACCTGACCCAAACCAGAACCTGACCCAAACCACATTTGCTCACTGTGAGCAACAGAGCTGGATGGGGAGTGATGTTCCTGGCACAACTCCAGTCCAAGGTGCATGGCAGATTTGTATCTGTCACATACCAGTGAAACAGCAAATGAAGATTTTGTATATTTATCTGAGATATCTCTACGGGACCATAAAAGCTTGAGAAGGAGCATCTTTTTAAATCACGAGGGAGTTAGTTTATTCTTGTGTAAAGAAGAGTTTCTCATTGTATCCCTACCTCAGCAGTCACTGCAGTAAAAACATATCCTAAAATATTCCTTGCATCTCTGTAGGCTTCTTTAAATAAGAGGATTCTTTAGCACAAGGCAATATATCCTTTGGAAATGAAGTCAGCTTTAGATATGAGATAGTGGGGCCTGATGGGACGAGTTTCATCAGTTCAGAGCACTATTTATTTCTCCTGAAATATGATGCCACCAGGTACTGCACCTGCTCCTTGCATGTTGATAAACTGTTTAGCATTGCATGTGGAGGCAGGAATATTTACTATTTCTGGTGGTAGGAAAATAGGAGGAGGCAAGCAGGGTGCTCAGCTAACAACAGCTTCTTTGTGAAATCTCAGTATCTCCCAAATGCAGGGCCCTTGTTGTATCAAAATTGCATATTGAGCAGGTGATCTTTCCAGGCTTCAGTTTAAAAAGCTTCTTCAAATAAATTAGTAGGTATTTCTGTTAATATAATTATGACAAAAGAGATGCAAAGTTATCCCTACTGCAGCCTTGAAACTTTTTTTCCATTCCATTTTGGCAAACCCCCCCCTTCCTTCTGGTAGGAGACCAAGCTTGGAGGGTAAAGATAGCTTAGTTTGCAGTCACATCTGTGCAAGGAGGCAAAGAGTTCTTCGCTTCAGGTGGATAAATTGTCAACTTTCATGTCTGACAGATCATTTAATGCACAGTGAAACAACCACTGTGGCTATTCCTTGCTGCTAAATATATCAGTAAATGCTGTCTGTGGCAGAGAAGCAGTGAAGAAACACACACAGAGTGTGGGCAGATGTCCACAGCGCATTAAAAAGAAATCTGTGTCTTCTTAGTTTTAAGGAAACAACTGTATTTACATGATTTACTGTAATTTACCTGATCCTTAGCAGGTTCTATCTTAATAAAGCTCATCTAATAACAGATGCATTTCTATTCTTTTTCATGCTTTAAGAGTCCATTTAGCTGTTTTTGAAGGGAAGAGCACTTACAGGCGCAGTCACTGATGACAGACTATTGTTAAAAAGCCATCATATATTCAGATCCATCTGGTGCTATCCTGGGAGCAGCGTGTTACAAACTAATAAAAGTACTGCAGAGGCAGGGAAACCAGCTCAGACAATATTTAAAAAAAATGGCAATTTGTTTTATATACAGAAGAATTACACTGTTTTGTGTCACGAGAAACACTTTTAAAAACACCATTTTGGCAAAATGTTCTTGATTCCAAAAGACTGCAGTCATATCCAGATTCATATTAGTAATTGCCTAAATATTCCATAAATAATGATTACAGAAATATCTCCTAGACAATGCTAAGACATTTCTGAAAGGTGAGAATAAGCCTGAAATATGTTTTCACATTTCTGAAATGTAAGGCAATAAAAAAATGATATAAATATGGAGTTAGTCATATTATTAGGACAATGAATACATTAAAAATAGTCTGACTGGTTATAATTATTTATTCACCCTATCATCTCTTAAATACTACTTAACTGTTTAACACTGCTTTAGCCCCTTCAACTGCAGCATTAGATAGAAAGGAATCACAGTAGATACGAGTCCATTTGGTTTTGTTGCTTTTTCTGTGCTGTTGACAGGCAGGAACATGAATTCCACACGGATTTGTGCAAAGCATTTGCCACCCTCCCTCATGGCATCCTTGTCCCTAAATCGAGGAGACAGAGACCCAGCAAGGGGCACCAGCAGCCCACAAGGCCAAAGGATCCTGGGGGTCATCAAAAGAAGCGTGAGCAGCAGGGTGAGAGATGGGACATTTCTCTCTATTCTGCTCTCATGAGACCCCACCTGGAGTCCTGTGTCCGGCCCCGGGACTCCCAGGTGCAGAAGGACATGGATGGAGCAGGTCTGGAGAATGCCACAAAGATGCTCCAAGGGCTGCGGCACCTCTGCTCTGGAGCCAGGCTGGGAGAGCTGGGAGTGTTCACCTGGAGAAGACAAAAGGGTTGGGGAGAACTTTGAGCCCTTTCCAGGGCTTGAAGGGACTTCAAGAGAACTGGAGAGGGACTTGGGACAAGAAATGGAGGGACAAGATAGGGGAAATGGTTTCCCACTGCCAGAGGGCGGGGTTAGATGGGATACTGGGAAGGAATTGTTCCCTGTGAGGGTGGGGATCCCTGGTACAGGGTGCCCAGAGCAGTTGTGGCTGCCCCTGGATCCCTGGAAGTGTCCAAGTCCAGGCTGGACAGGGCTTGGAGCACTCTGGGACAGTGGAAGTTGTCCCTGCCCGTGGCAGGGGTGGCACCGGATGGGCTTTAAGGTCCCTTCCAACCCAAACCTTTTGTCATGGGTTAGCACAGCTCAGAGTTTTAGTTAAGAAAAAAAAAATTCCACCANAAGGGAAAGGCAAAGGCACGTGAATAGACACCATGACAGTGACACTGAAGTCAGTGAAGAAGAAAGAGCTGAAGGCCAGAGAGAGGGGGTAGAGGAGACGCTTCAAAACCTAAAAGCTGAAACCCTTTTGTAAAGCTATGGTGATGGACTATGATACATCAAAAAACCCCTTGTAATTTCATGAAAAGTGTGGGGGGTAGAGTGTTCAAACTGCCATGAGCAAAGGTGCCTGTGCTGAAATAAGTAAATGGTGAAGTAGCTGTGATCCAGTGAGAAACCTGAACAGAGAGAGTTAATGATGAGGTGAAGACCCTTTGCTCCCAGGGAAGAAGAAAACCTCTGTTCCTAGAGATGAAGATGATCCCAGAGATAGATGAAGAGAACCTTTGCTCTTGAACAGCTCATTCTTAAAATAGTACCCCATTAGCTAAGATTGAACCCTCGGAAACAGTTGTGGCGAAAGCTGTAATCGAGGGAAGGGAATCACACATGCCAACAGAAAACTACCCCGGGCGGCTGCTGTGCTGTGACATTGAGTCCATGAGAAGACTGTTTCTGGTGGAGAAACCCCATAGCATGAGCAAAAGTGACTCCTCTCCCTAAGTGAACTCATAAAAGACTATTATAGAGGTGGTAAACTGACTGAAATAATCCCAAGTTTGTGTCTTTATGTTTATTCTGACCTTACTACTCTTTTTCTCTTTCAGTGCTGTTAATAAACTTTATATTCTTTAAAGTTTGGAGCCTGCTTTGCATTCCTCTTAATTCTTATCTCACAGAAGGTAAGAAATGCGAACAAACCCACTACACAATTCTATGGTAATTTTAACCATTCTTATATTCACTTCAAAAATGTTTTTTTCTAGCTCCAAGTTTTCCCAGCCATAAGCACTTATTCCTCTCAGTGAAGAGAAGCAATCATGGAGAAAACACACAGCAAAATGTGAACCCAGCCGTGTAAAGCTTTGTTTTCCTCGCGTTTGTTTGAATGGTTTATATTTAATTGATGAATCCCGGTGTGTGTGTCTGAATGACTTTGAGCTCCCCAGTGCCTCAATCAGCGCAGTGCAGACACACAAACCACAGGTGGGCTTCCTCACACTGCTCTGCTGATGGAGCTTCCCTCTTCATCTTAAATGACCACCTGAGCTGAATGTGATGGACATTTTTTATCTGGGAGCTTATGCAGTCTTTGGCCTTTTCTGAGGCAGGCTGGCAGTCTCCTCCCTATGTACCACACATAAAGAGCAAAAGTTCAAAGTGTAATTTTTATTTATTTGGTTTTCCTTTTGGGTTTTTTTTTTTTGCACTGATTAAGGGCAGGTTCATAGCGGAGCTCCAAGAAAAAGAAATTCTAAACATGAAATACATAATATAAAAGTCAAAGGCTACAGATGTTTGCTGCCGAAACATATGGTTGGTAGAAAAAAAGCAAATTTACATTAACACATTTTATATGTAACTATTCCTTTTAAATATGGTCTTATTACAAAATACACAAGGGCATTTGTGTTAGATACTGAGACATATGGCTGGTAAAAAAAAAAATAAATCCATTAACAGATTTTGTATGCTATCTCACTCTTTTAAAATGATCTTAGACCTGAAAACATGATATCATTCCTTTATTCTTTTCAGAGCAGTGATCAGAGGGAAAGGAGATTCATTAATATACACATTAACATCAACAGGCAGGGAATGCAATCATTAGTGTCACGGCTCAGGTGTTTTGTGAGTGCAGCTGTAGGATCAAATCATATCACACTAATGTAAATTGCAATGAAGCTTTCCACTGGATTTTCCTATTATTTGAGTGTTAAACCTGTTTTGTCACAGATCTGTGAAGGACACTGACAATAGCAAACCAACCTTCATTATCATCATCATCATCTTCCCCTCCCTTTTTTTGTTTTTAATCAATAATCAAGCTGTCACAGCCTATTTGCTGCAGGTTACCCATTCTGGCAGAATGGGTTCTTTACAATCAGAGCTGTATAAAAGGCATTTGACAGAAATATTAACTACTTGGGATTTCCTAGTGGAGCCATAGGTAATGAGGCAGCAGTGACCCCACACAAAAAATCAAAACAAAAAAACCCAAAGAAAATATTACATTCTTATTAGTTTACAGAGAGCATTCTAAAAGCAGAATGATGAAAAATGTTCTTAACTGACTTCAGAGTGAAATCTCAAAATTTTATGCTTAGAAAAGTATTGAGTATTTCTGGCCTAGTAGACTTAGTAGTGGTTTCTGTGTTTGATTTACTTGCTATTTGACTAAATGGTATTTAATGCAATCATAAATTAATAAATGAAATCACACTATTTCAGTGATGACATCTAAGTATGCACATTCTAGAGTAAAACTTGGAGGAAAAACATTAGAATGACCCATATTTAGGGTCATTGCTATTATAATTATATTGTAATTTAACAAAAACTTTAAATCATTCCAGAAAAGATCTGTTCAGTGACAAAATTTTTTCCCCACAATCTGATTTTTCATCTGCAGTTCAAAATTTCAGATACTCCTGGTGGTAGTTCCAATCAGAACTGGTACTAAACTTGCTTCCAGTACTTAAAAAAAAAATATCTTAAGTTTCAATTGGTGTAGTGTGAAAACTCATATCAAAGTGCCTGAGCACCCTTGAAGTTTAAATGACCTCATTTACACATCTTGTTCTGACAGAATTATATATTATCATTCTGTCCCATGGGGAGAAAGTAGCTCCCAGTTTTGTCACTTGTGTATATCAAATTAGCATACCAAAGGTTTACTCACAACGTGAAAACAGCCTCCTGTGTTTTCAGACCCTTCTGTCGAATGCTAAGTGTCTCCATAAATTGTTACCTGCACCCAATCATTTACCTGGCAATGGATCCATAGTTTAAATTCTTGAGGTACAACACCACGTACTGTCTTGAGTGACTACCTTGGCACAGGGTTCACAAATCTAAAAATTCAGAATTCCCTTGAGTGTCAAAGAAAAATTGAGACATTGATAGAATGACTGAGCTGAGGAGATTCAGAATTGTTTCATGGCCGCTAATCAGAGACCTGGACTGGGAGAAGCCTGCATTGAGCTGAACCAAAACATGACTCAGAAAGGCTCAAAGAAATGCAGTTTTTGCAAGAATTTGACACTAATAAGGATTCTAGAAGGAAGGCCTATGTTTGGTAGCAAGGATTTAAGGGGATCAGATGGACACCTCAGCATCCCCGGCTGCAATCTCCTCTGACAACCGGAGAACTTCAGCAGGGCTGGGAGCAGAACTGTCTGCACACTGCTCGGGCAGCAAGGAAAACAAATGCTAGCACAGAAATGCTGCCAAAGGTGAGCAAGATGGGAAGCATTCCAAGAAATCTTTTGAAAACACGCTGGTAAGAAGCAGGAAGAGCACTGACTGACACAAAAGGCTTCGTGGGCTGTGAAGGAACAGTTTCCTTAACAGAGGTAAAGCAGTAGAGAAAATCCACCTACGAGCAACACCCAAACCTTACCATCAAAAGGAGCTTGGGAGGCTGAACAAATGGCCTGTGCTTATTTAGGATCTCAGAGGAAGTCTGAGAAATTTCAGGTTCATGGACACAATCCCATTTATCAGCACCATCTGTGGGGGGACGTCCCCAGTCTCAGAACAGTTTTCACTTCAACTGGTGATCGCTGTAATCGAGCTCCAGCACACAAACTAAAGCTTTCTCCAAGCAGCTTTTCACACTCTCATCTGCATGGAAGGCTCCAGAAGTTCCTTGAGGTCAGAGATTGTGTTGATATTAAAATGATATTAACAGCACAAAACCAAAAAACTAAAATTCCACAGCCATATATGGTGGTTTATATTATTGAAGATGTATGAAAATCATTCTTCCCCTTTCATTGCTCTTAGCAATGAATTCATGACCTGTTGGGCCAAAAAGTATCCTTAGAATATACGACATGTATTGGTGAATTTTCAGTGAGGTTTTGCCTCAAACTTTTAGCCTGTCTTCTTCAGAAAAAGGGATGTTATCTGTTAATCTGTCAGACACAAGGTTCTAAAAGTTTCTTTAAAATTAGAGAGACACAAGGCAAGTTGAAATGCCCAGATGAGGAGGAGGCTGTGTGGTCTGTGCTGTTGGGGCTGCTCTAACAGCTCCGTGTAATTGCTGCCCACTCAGCACTCCCAGCTTGGGACCAGCACCTTGTGCAGTCAGGAGCTAAAATCACCCCGGGAATAAGAGCAGGGGAAAAGCTGGATGCCCCTCTGCTGAGGGGAAGGAGTAGAGAGCACAAGCCTCAGCTCATAATTAACCAATTTTCATTTTTTTCCTATTATTTCATCATCTTCTTCACTCTTCTTTTCCCTCAGTAACCATTAGGAGAGATATTAAGTGAAGAAGCATTAAGCTAAATTGACCTTACACTAATTAAAATAATCTTTTTATTAATGCACAGACTTAGGGGAAAAATCCTGTATTTCAATGCAAAAGCTATTGGACAAAAATAGCAAAAATGCCATAAAGGTAACTTCAGTAGTAACAATGAGGAACACGTAGCACTCTAAATACAAACCAAATTCCCATTTGAGTGGGGAGGGTTTAGCTTAAAGTTCTTAAAAATGTGGCATAGCAACACGCCGGCCATTTCACAGCAGCAATTCCAAAAGCACAAAGTCACATGGGATTTTGCAGAAACAGTCTTTGCTTACTTGTTACAGCACTTCCAGTAAAGTATCCTGGAAATGTCAGCGACTCCCAGCATTAAATGTGAGTTATCTCTCACTGGAGTGCAGCTGTGAGGGAGAAGTGTTCTTTCCTGCCAGGTCTGGGACTCACGGACAGACAGACTCGTTTCTCTCGTGAGCAGGACTGGGTTCTGGCTCCTCTGGAGAATATTTCCCAGCCACTGGGTTAAAATGGCCCACGCACAACTTCATCCCTCCCCAAGTTTTGCCTGTGCCTGTTGCTGTCTCCAGATGTCAGACAGGAGTGGCAGCGTCTCTTCACTGGGAAGTCTGGTTTTGTTTTATGTTTGTTATTTAAGTCAAACTATCTCCTAAGGGAATTATGATTTGTCTCACCTTTCTTGGAGTAGACTCAATAATGATGCAAAACACAATTTCTCCTGTGTTTATTGGATTTTTGAGGAATATGCATTTTCCTTTCATAGGGTATGTGAAGCTCTGCACAAAATCCAGATCCTTTTCTCCTGTTATTCTTTCAGAGAGGCACAGGAATGTACCCATAGATGCACCTTCAGAGTTTTTAGTTAAAAGTTGGAATAGAATGACTCATCTTTCCATCCATGAAATAAGAAAATGCCTTCATTTGGAGGTAAAAAAACAAAAAAAAAAAAAAAAAAGAAATCAACTACAACTTAGTTTCCATGAAAACAATCCCCACAGCTTAGAGTTCTGGCATCAGGGAATGATATTCTTATATGTGAAATTAAAATCAATTCTTATAAAGTGCATGTATTGAATTAAAATGTTTTTTCAAAGGAGCTGTCTACTTCCCTGGCAGGATAAGAATTAAGAATTTGTCTTTGAGCATAAGAGATTCTGAGCTCGACCATCTCCTCTGACAGTCACTCTTGCTATGGTAAAGTCAAGTTTAATGTTTTTACTTCTGAGTTATAGAATGATTTATTTTTTTAATGCCTTGCTGAGAGTGTGATAACAAATGAAAATATAGAAATGAGAAAGGAGAGGTAAAGAAATACAATATAACCCTGAAACAGCGACAAGTGAACTGTGGCCAACACCACCAGCAATGTTACTTCACAAATGTGGGGTTTGCATCCTTCAGGATGAACCTTGAACCACCTTTGCCAGTTCAGAGAGATCATTTTTCTCTTCCGAAAACAGGAGAGAAGGAAAAGGTTGGACTGTCAGTGACAATGCTGGCCAGGCTTTCAGGAAGGATTCATGCATTAAAAAATTTATTTTTATTAAAATGTCAGTTCCTGAGTCTCTTTTCTCCAGCCACAAATTCTGCCCAGCATTTCTCTTGATGTTTTGTGCACAAAGAACCATCTAATAATGCACCTTTGGAAACTGCACATCATGACAGAGCTCAAACTCCAGGAAGAGCTGCTAGTGTAAAATAAAGAGTAAGTAATCATTTTCCTTTAATCAGAAAAGTTTTTTTCTGTGTTAAATATGAATCAAATATAAAAATTTATTCTCAATTACAGATCAAATCCTAGACGAGGTTATTAATATGCATATGATATTGTTATAGTAATATTTTGGGGTATAAATAATAGAAAAGCAATAATTCAGCGCAGGCTGAAGTTATGAAACCACTTTCCAAATCCCATAAAAAGGCACAAGTTTCCCACAGGATTTGCTTTACGTGGATTCCTCACATACAGACTTCTTCCAGGCTATCCTGTGAGTCACAGGGGGTCATCTACAGCTCTGCTGGTGTAGGACAGTGCCAAAAAGTTCACTTAATTCCGTTTTATTCTCTCTATATTCATTGAGAGCTTCAGCATTTGTCTCTTTCTGTAAAAGTTGATTTCAGAATTAAAGCAGCTCTGCAGCTTGAGCACACAGCACCTTGGTCTTCAGGGAGGTGTCTGTGCCACTTCAGCACCTCCCCAGAGAAGATTTTCGGAGGAAGAGCTGGATTAGTTTCTTCAGAGAAAACAGAACAAAAACCCTCACACAGCTGGAGATTCGCTGGTCTCGTTCCCTCAGTATCTTCCCATCTTTATTTTCCTCCACACTGTTGCACCCAGGGAACTGGGCACTGAACTGCACTCATTTCTGACTGCATCTCCACTCTGCAGTTTCCCAAATGGAATAATAACAGTATCATAAAGGAGGAACCTCATTATCTGAAAAACTCTGCAGCAAGGTTTAGTGGACTTTCCAGGCCAACACACTTTTTAAAGGATATGCAGTAACATATCTGTGTTGAAAATGAATTGACTTTGATACCATGTAACCAAGGAAACGGTGTCAAAAATAGATAAAAATCATGGTTGATCCAAAACATCTAAAGTTCAGGGGTTTTGTTTTGAATAATCATATTTATACACACGCCTATAACACAGGCAATTCAAAATAAAAGCAGTGCAGCAACAAATATAAAGTGCTGGCGTGTTTCTGGTGATCCAGAAGAGAGAGAGCACAGCTCACATCATAAGTACCTAAATTCTGCTTAGTTTGTGTTATTCTCTGGCCACTCTGGGAAGTGTAAAAACCAGACAATACCCTGACAACAACTAAAGTCATCCCAGTGCTTGAATTAAGTCACTTTTGGAAATAAACCTTTCCTTGAGAAGGCTCCTGGGCTGATTCTTTGCGCAAGGAGAGGTGAAGCTTCCAGGGATGGAGCCTTTACATCAGCTCTGGGTGTTGCATCTGTGAACGTCAGATTTATTTTTAATGTTTGTATGACAACGGATTTAAAATATAACTGTTAAAAGGTTTATTCTTCCCTGAACGTGCCAAAGATTTGCCCCTCCTTAGGTCATGGATATGGGTTTGCTTTTATTTAGCATGAATTAAGAAACAAGTCACCAGTGTGGGCTCAGTACCGCTGACTACACAGAGAAATTTCAAAAATCTATAAAGGAAAATGAAACACTATTTAGGAGGAAGGCACTCCAGAATCTGATTTAACAACAGTATCAGTTCTTCACAGGCTCAGGATGCCCTAATACTCCCCAAGATGATTTAAAAAATCCAATCCTAAAGAATTTTTTTACCTTAACACCAGCTTTCAATGGGTAACAACCAAACCAAGTAACTAACTAATAGATTAAATGTTTTTACAGTAAATATTCAAATAAAAAAGGAATTACGGCTGCTAAGTAATGATTAAATGTAGAGTTCTTTCCTATCCCGGCAAAAATAGGTAAAAGATGCTTTAGAAGATGTCTCAAGAATTTTTAACACAAGATTCTGAATTGAAACCTTCCAGAAAGATACTAAAATTAAAGATGAATTATATTAAAGCCCTTCTCTAATACCTCATTTCCCCTGAAAGCCTTAAACACAGTCCAAGGACAACATTGTCCTGGATGTGAATAAGTTATCACTTGTGCCCTTGGAATTCATTATTTTCTGTTCAGGGCAAAGAACTCTGCAGAGAAGATTCTGATTTGTCCCAAGCCAATAAACAGTTTAAAATAAAAATTCCTTGTTTCTGGGGTGATCCCAGCAGTGGCCTTTGGTGCTCTTCAGCAGCACATTCAGTTGTTTCCAGGAAAGGGAAAAAGTTTTGAGGTTTGCCAGTTTTAGAAGCAGGTTTGTTAGCAAAGGTCAGTGCAAGTCTAATCACTACTTAATTATTTTAATCTCTTCACTGAAACTGAAAACAAAGGGAGGATTTCTACCTTCTATAAAATACTCATTAAAGGCTCATAAATAATTAAATCCAAAGAAGCTGAGTTTACAAACTGTTGCAGATGTGATAATGGAAATGAAAGAGTAGCACTTGCTTCTTTTGCTCACTCAAAGCCAGTAACAGCATTTGGGTGGTATTAATATTTATTTTTATTATTTATAACTAACATCATAGTTCCAAAAATGTGTGAGTAGAAGTTTTTCTCTATTTCATTTTCCAGTGTTTAGTTTCTAAATTAATAAATGCAAATTCTGAGAAAATATTGCAATTTTGAAGCTGTCTGAAACTTTAATTATTGTTTTTCTCCAAAGTTCATATACACAAGGCACATCTTTTTCTACTTTCCTTCTCTCAGAAAATGCTGATAATTTCCTCATCCCTGCTTCTGCACGTGATTTTAATTTTTCTAAAAAACTATTAAGCCATCAGTTCTAAATATCCATAATTTAATATCCTTATTCTCATATTAGAAATCTGTATGGTGTAAAAACAGCTATGACAAGGACAAATATTTTATAGCTAATTGCAAGGGCATGTTTTCCACAACAGAGTGGAAACCAATTTATCCCTGGATATTTACAGATAAAGTTATTCCTCTTATTTCTTCCCAGTGAGCCCAGGTTGGAATTTATTAAGTAAAATACAAGATCTGTTCTCAAAAGAGAGTTAAGGATGGAAGAAATGTATCCGGATCACTTTTTTTTCCCCTCTTTTGGCCATTCCAGTCCATCATGCTCCCCTGTTATGATCTATTGCTGTAACTCACAGTAAGCCAGGAATAATATTTCATAAGGTAGTAAGAACATCACACAATATTTTAAATAATATTACTCTTTTTTCATGCTCAGCTCATGTTTAGACAAATTCAGGAGGGCTGGCAGGGCTAAACTCCTTTTCCAAGTGCGATGCCATGGACATATTAATTTTTTTGCCTTTTGGTTTTAAAGTGATTAAAAATAAATGGGAGTATGTTCAAAAAGTCAAACAATTCTTTTTATTTGTCATACTTAAGACTTGAAAGCAATTATCTATCTTTTCATCAAGGCTGCTGTAGGATTGAGATGCAGACTGGAAAGTTTTGCCTCTGAGTTCCCACTGCTGCTGAATTTCAAGCAGTTACAGTAGATATTCTGAGCCAGCCCTGGCAGCAGTGGCAGAGGAAATACTGCAGTATTAGATTTCTGCACCAATCAATGGCAGAGCACTGGCAGAACCTACCCTAAGGTACTTTTCTTACCCAGCATAATAATTAAAGCTGTATATTTAAAGCTCTAATACAGAACAACGCTTTCTGGAATTATAAAATTACTGCAATGAGTGTACTTAATTAACACTCTCCTGTTTCCCATTTTGCTCCATCTTTTGTTCTCATTAAGTGCTATCCTGACCTTTCAGTCTGTAAAAATCAACAAAAGGCATTTCCTTTTTTATTAAAAGATTGATTGCAGGAGGCCTGAGAACAAAATGAAAAGGAGAAATTACCAGAGCTCAAAACCCACCAAGTTTGTTAGACAGCCGCTGCCATTTGGCCCAGTAATGGCAATGCTGACCTGACTTTCAGATGTAACAAAGTAAAATAAGCCAAAGAAACATAATAAATGATGCTATAATTCAGAAAGAAATGCACGCAGTGTGAGAGAAAATTTTCAATAATTCTATTTAGACATGAACATTCAGCTGGAAACAGCTACTAAAGGAAAAATTATGGGGAGCTGTTATAGTCCTACCTGAGAGGGCAGGCAAAAATGTTTCAATGTATAGAACTAAGGGCACCAAAAGATCTAAATTTAAATGTATTTTCAAAGCCACAGCACCTTGACACCAGAGGCACAGCTCTGGACAAGGCTTTATGGCAACCTCCTCTCATGGGATGCTACTGATCAAGTGAGCAGATCCCAAAACTTATTGCTACCTATGACTCTGGAAATAATATACTGGAATGAGCAAAATAAAATCATAATTTGGGTCATCATAAATTGGCTACTGTTCCCAACTGATGCAAGGTCAGGCCTTTCAGAGCTTTTAAATATTTATTTATACAGGAATTTACCCACAACTGATCCATGAGAAGCCTGATTTGACTTTGAATCTTATTTCTGATACCCTCTTGTCCTTTACTCCAACTGATCTCCACACTATTTATGAAACCCAGCTGAAAGACACCAAACCAATTTAATTATTAGTACAGGTTATGACCAGCTGCTGTTGAGGGTCAGAAGCACTTGAACAGCACAATATGGTCCACAGTTGGAATTCATATTGTTTTTCTTTTATTTCTGAATGTCTAAAACGTCCTACACTTGTCTCTAATCATAAATAAAATGAAAAGGAAGGAAGTGGTCCATAATATAACTATCCTTAGCTTAATTCTTCTCATTAATCTGCCTTATTGGTTGTGGCATGCACTTGTTCTAGCCAGTGGAGGTTTAATAGCCCTGTTTCTTTTACCATCATCCATACACAAGCCTGTCGATCAATGGCAATTATTACTTAATGAACACGTAATGACGGGTGAGCCCAGGGAGAAGGGAACAAATAAATCACTCATTAGAGCCCTGACTGTGAGCTCCCACTGTCTCCTGCCAGAGCTCTGTTGTGCAGCTTTGTTTAGCCAACATTTTCAGGAGCAATCAGCACCAGCGGGTGCTGCAGAGTGCTGGGAATCTTCAGTGACCTGGAGGATACTCAGCTGCAAAAGGAGATGTACACGAACATGTTCTCAGATTAGCTGAAAACTCTCTTCTGAGCAGTTCTTAAAAAAAAAAAGAAAAGAAAAAAAAAGGCTCACAGCACTGTTTGGTTTTTCCTGATTTTTCTAAACTGTTCTGTTTTCTTTCTTCTTTGTGTCCTTTTTTTTTTTCTTTTTTTTTTACTTTTTAAATATCAGCAAAGCTGCATCCTTATTCTAGTTTAAATAATAAAGCCTTTGCAGAAGCTGTAATGTGGAATCCAGTGACTAAGCATGATTTTAACAGTGCTTCTATATTCATGGATCCGAGCAGGAAGGATTCATGGGGAGTTACATCAATCAATATTGTGCCAGTAAAACAGGTTCTGTGTTTCACAGAAATGATGCTGGTATTCGCTTTTGAGAATCTAATTCCTGCTCACTGAGCTCTCAAGTAAAATATTTTGCACCTTAGTACCAATTACCAAAAGTTCTAGTCTAGCTGCCACATAAATTCCTCATTTTTCTGTTTTTTAGACCATCCTGCCAAAGTTAAAAAGTCAGAAAGGAAATCAACAGCTGATAATCCACAGGCAAGTCAAATCCAGTATTTCTGGAAACAAAACCATGAACTGGGTGTGGATGGAGGCATATTGGCATAGTGGCTTAAATTCTGCAGATCTCCCCTCATGCCCTTTTCAATTTTGACGTAAAACGGCTCCAGTGTCCTCTTTTTGCAACTGATGTTCAGCTTCTTCAAATAACAGAGTCACAACAGCAAGATCCAAATGAAGTTATTTAGAAGTTCAGAATCAAAGTGGGATTTCCTCATGAGATGCCGTTATTTCCATGGGATGGAACCAGGCTCTCACCATTGGAAAAAGTCCAAGTGAATTCTCACGTTTCTTTCTAAAGGAAGATCATTCCACAAGTCAGTTTCTGTGCAGTTCTCCAAATTCTTTATGTTAACAACCCTTGATTTGCAAAAACGTCTTCCAAAATCATTCACTTAAGAAAGCTCAATTTGCTTTAACATAGAATGTAGCACCTTTCTTAAAAAAGATGCTTCCAGAAGAGTGCAAATCTTCTAGAAGCTCCCTGGGCAAATTTAAACAACATGAATCCAGTAAAAAATGTAGGGCAAAGGTTACTTCCTCATTCAAGGAAGACTTATTTTCCATGTTATGTATTCATTTATTTGCTTTCAGCCTTGAAAGAAATAATTCTACAAGTTTAAGAGAACATTTTGACTATTCAAAGTCTCCTCCTAATTCAATGTATCGTTCCAGGCATAAAAGCCTGTTAGACATTCAAATAACAGATTAACTGTAAAACACTGGATAAACCCACTCTGTGTTTTCAAACATATCATTAAAGGAATGGCTTCTGGGAGGGAGGAAAAAAAGAAAACCCCACAGATTTCTAATGATTTCCTGCCTTTAAGTAATAGGGAAGGAAAAAAAAAAAAAAAAANGAAGGGAAAAAAAAAAAAAAAAAGAAAGAAAAAGAAATGTTTCAAGTCAAAGCAGGTAACTGTTCCAGGGCATTGCCTCACTGGAAAAGAATTTCAATACTTAATTGTAATTTCTATCAACAGAGAAAACTCATAATCATTCTTATCTCCTAAAATAGCTTGTTAAACATGAAAAAAGCTTATTGCTGAAACAGGTTGTATCTGGGCAGGAATCATAAGCAGAAACATGTTTTAATTACCTTTTTCCAATATCTTCAACTAAAAGTTAATTTTTATGAGAAGAAATACTCATGCTGGTTTTTTCCTTTCTATTTCCCATGGGTTTTGTTTGTTGTTTTGTGTCAAGCAGACAAAGAGAGCTGTGGGGATGAGTTTGTCTATCAGAGCAACCCTGGACAGTTTCAAAATCGAGGTGATCCCTTTCTGAAAGTCATTTCCAGCTCACACTGGAGAGAAAAGCAGAGGAAGCCACCTGAATTCAGGGTCACACAGGCAGAAACGCTGGGTGATGGACACTTTAGAGCTAACATGCTCCAAACCATAAAACCATTGGAAAAAAAAAGTGGATTCCTTAAATCTTTCCACAGTTAAAGTATTGACTCCATCATCCTTGAGGACACTTGCACTTACCTAACAGCAAAATTTAAACTGAGTTTGACAGATGGTGTTTATCAACCCTTTTTTTTTTTTCCTTCAAAAAACAAACCAACAGAAAGTAGCAACCAGCACAAGGATTTGTGTCTAGGAGAAGCACAGAAATCATTCCACCTTTGACTGAGACACTGAGGCTGTGAATGAGTCCTTGACTCAGTGCCAATTGTACACACTGGTTTTCAGAAAAGCAAAATATTTATCAATTAAGATCCAGGATGCCAAATTATTCACAGACTCTAGAATAACTCAGTTTTGTTTTCTAAATGGCTGAAACCAAAACAAATGCCTCACAAACAATGAGGACAGAGAAAGGAGAGCAATGCTCACATTACAGTATGGAAACGTGCAAAGAGACTCCACCAGAAATGAAACCAGTTATCAAAATTTTGGATTTTTATCAATATCTAAATATTGGAAGGAAATCCTCAGAATTACACATGATATCTAAAAGTAATCCTGCTCAGATCTCCCGGCTGATTCAGGCTGATAACCTGGCTCTGCCCAAACACTCAGGATGCCCACTGGTATTTCCCTGGGTGTTTCTGAGGGACAAGAAGCACATGCTGCTGAGAGTGGGCATGTTTAAAACATAAAGACAGCATTAAAAGTCTGTTCTTTCCTCTTAATTGCTGGAAGCTTCAAGCCAGTGGTTGCAGGGGAAGCCAGAGGAACAAGGGAAATTCGTTTTCTTGTTCTGTCAAACTTTGATGCTCCTGTACCCCTTAGTAGCGGGTTCCTTTTCTCTGCAAATACCCCAGACGGCCCCAAAGTGATTCTTACCTGAGCCCTCCTCAGCTGACATTAGCAGAGCGATCAGGAAGACTGCACTTGAGTAGAACCAAACTCTTTCTTTTTCAATAATTATCTAATACTCATGATTCCTCTTGATTTTCTGTAATGTGATGATTTTTTTTTCCCCTTTTAGTATCTGTTGCTACTGCGCCAGGATGAAGAACTATTTTGATGAGGAGCAACAGAAAAATTAAATTAGCACATTTCAAAGCCTTTGAAAGGCAGTCTCAGAGGAACACAAAAAATGCCAAATGAGTGAAAAATCTCATATTAACATAGAGATCTTTGATAAGTTTTGAAAAAGAATTCTCTGAATGCTATCAAATATCTTTAATTGTCTTTCTTCCCATTCCTATTTCCCAGTTCTTTTCTCCCCCTCACCTAAACACGTTCTTTGAGATTGTATAAAGCTGTCAGACCATTTGTCACCAATACACCTTCGGCAATTTTCTTGGCTTTACAAAAGAAAAACAGCAAATGAAAAAAAAAATTATTTAAATAGTCAAGGACAAAGAAGAGAAGCTATGTTTAACCAAAGCTGTCTCAAAATCAAGGCAGGGCACTAAAAATGCCAGCCAGTTACATATGCTCCATGGCTGCCTACTATATAAATCCTTAGCACTGCTGTGCTCCTTTCCTGGTGGATGTAGAAGTATTAGCTGCAATTTGTCACCGCGTTATGTCAGGGAGGGAAGGTTTGCTCTTAAAATGCCACTTGGAGAGTAAACAGCAGCCTGCAGAGCAGGATTTGTTTATATCACTTTGGGTACGATGAATAACACACTTAGAAAGATATATTGAATATGAAACATGGAAGTGTAAAAGTTGTGCCTTGTGTTAAATATTCACTGCCATTGCTGCCAGAACTGGGGTATGGAGTTCGTGTATTTCAGGCAAAGCCAGTACAGGTCATTGCTGTATATCCCAGCTAAAGCCTTCTGTGCATTGCTGGTTCTCCTTTTCCCTCGGCTTTCCACTCATCCAACACTTCTGTCCTCTACACAGGAGTCACCACACCTCATCCAAGAGCTGTCTGCACTGCCCTGAATGGTTCCTGCTGGATGGGTGGGTGTTTATCCACAGGTACAGGCATACCCACGCCCCAGGGGCTGAGGCCCCACAGGCTGCTGAAGCGGAGAATTCTGCACAGATGATGAGTTCCATTAACACCGTCTGCTCTCCACCCACACAAAGCAGAAACCCCCAAACACTGAGTGCTGAGCTGCCTGTAACACAAAAATGAAAATATTCAAGAGACACAAAGCATTTTCCCTCTAAGAAAATGAGAAATCACACGATGTATCTTCCAGTGCACATCACAAGTGTCCTGGGACACGACTGGAGATGTCTCTGGAAGCACCAGAGTGGAAGAAGTTCCTCTAATGATGCAGTAAAACTACAGCTGTACCACACCACAGTCAATAATTACTGGCATCTAAGGCTACAGGGGAATTCACTATGGATTCATATATATGTGAGGAAAAGCTGTTTAATCCATGGAAACATAATGGCTGCACTGACCTTTCCTCGCTGCTCCCTCACCTTCACAGGCTGCTGCAGGTCCACGTGCTGCAGAGCAGAGCTGAGAGCTGCAGCTCCCCCGACTTGCCTGCATTTAAAGAGGCACTGGGCTCCCAGGAACAGCCTCTGACCCCGGCACCACCCGGGGCAGCTGCAGCCCCCTTCCCTTTCCCTGGAGCCAGTGAAATTGTGCTTCATGCTAAAAAACCCAGCAGTGCATTCGAAGTCTGAAGTTTGCCCCAAACTTGGGTCTGCTCCCAGGGCAGTGCTGGGATGCAGCCCAAACCTTCAGTCAGGTGTTGGGAAGCGTTCCTGCGTGCTGGGTTCAGATGGCAGAAGGCCAGGGGAAGAGAAACGAGGGATACAATACAAGAAGGAAACACCTCAAACATTATAGAATGTGTTGCACAATGTGTTGCTCCTTAAAACCACAGCTCTGGCTTCTCCTTGCTCCCTCCCTGTGCTGAGGAGCCTGGAAGCAGCTGCTGTCACATTTTCTACATCTGCAATATGCAACAGTCCTTCCCCGAGAGGCTGGGAGGCTGCACAGCACTTTTAAATGCATAAATTGCGTTAAAAAAGCTGAAATATTATCATCGGTTTGCAAATTACTTCAAACAGAAAGACAGTAGGTTTAGATTGGATGTTAGGAGGAAATTGTTCCCTGTGAGGGTGGGCAGGCCCTGGCACAGGGTGTCCACAGAAGCTGTGGCTGACCCTGGATCCCTGGCAGTGCCCAAGGCCGGGCTGGACAGGGCTTGGAGCACCCTGGGACAGTGGAAGGTGACCCTGCCATGGCAGGGGGTGGCACTGGATGGGCTTTAAGGTCCCTTCCAACCAGGGCCATTCTATGACTCTATAATTCTAAATACTACTATAGAGAAGAGTTATTACCTTATCTAATGCAAATTCCATTTTACAGGGCTTTATAGTGCTTGAAAAGAGATGCAGATTTTGTTTCAAATTTAGTCATGTGTCCACCTGAAAGAATTAATTTTAGTGAGTCATTTGGAAAAGACTAATTAAGCTAATCTACATTATACAAGAGCAAAGACCTGATGGAGTCTAAGACGTGTTGTTGTATATATCATCACAAAAAACATCTTACACACAGATAATTCTTTAATGAGATTTAAATGCTCAGATTTTAGAGCCACTGGTTAGAGCTCAGCAAAGGCACGGCAGAGTGTGGATCCCAGGAATAGCTGGTTTCACAGCACGGTTCCACTAACAGATTTACACAAGATTGATTGAGTGCCTTGCTTATCCAAACCCAGCCCAAACTCTGCGGAATTAAGCTTCAACAGAGGAAGGTCCTGTTGGATGAGCACGTTGTTCACAGGTGAGATTCGAAGGTCTAACTGTACCTCTGCTGTTCCCAGCCAAGTTTATTATTTTACTGTACTTTCTGCTGATTGCTGTCATCCCCCTATTGCCTGAGTGTGAGAATTCGGGAGGATTGATGAATCCGTGGGGAATCTGTGGGGATCTTGGTGGGGAGCAGGAGGAATTGCCTAATGATGCCTACAAAAACACTTCTGCTTTGTTTTCCACTTAGAAATAAATGAATCATGGGACACAAGCAGATCTTGGTGCCTTCTGCAAACTTACTTGTACCGCATTAGAAACATATATTTGCCAATTCATCATTTCACGAAGCAAATAAGTGGTCAAGGAATTTATTTTCAAGTATGTTGATGGTTTCTTCAGAAAGCTCTGGGTCCTGTGCTCAGGGTTGTCCAGAAATAGAGCTCAGCTTGGAAACCCTCTTCTGGACAGCTTGCTCTCCTTTATCCTGCATGGCTTTTGCATGGATCATTGGGTATCCCATCATCCAGCACTGCAGGTGGGCAGTGGATGTCACAGAATCCCATAAATGTTGAGGTTGGAAGGGACCCCTGAAGATAATCTCCAGCCCGGGGTCACTTGGGTGCTGGACCACAGCTGAGATATTTAGTGCACTGTTAGATACTTGAATAATTTTTTTTAAAAAGCTAGGGTACATGAGTTGGAGGGCTTTAATGCTTAAGTTAAACATTATTTTTCAGGTATAGGGCCTACCATGAGATTAGGTAGTGTGAATAAGAATATATCCCATATTAATATTCCACAATGCTGTGGCTCATTCTTATGACAAAGATTTTAATGTGAACAGAAAAGAAATCCAATTAAATCATTGTTATAACAATGTTTTGATTAAGTCCAATCCTTTTCTTAAGACTAAATGTCTGAACTTTAAGATATAATTTTTTTTAAATATAAACCTGTGAAAATTGATCTAATTGTCAATTAGTTTTACACTTTCCATATTTATTCTACACAAATGCAATTTACAGAAATGCTTTCGTGCCAAACATTTAGTTGTTTGGGGTTTTTTTTTCTTGTTATGATGCAATATAAACATTTGAAGAAAGGGTTTCTAAATCTTTTCTAACAGAATCCGTGCTGTACCAAAGTGTCCCAGTGTGGCTCTGACTACCCATTCCTAAGCCATGTACTGAGACCATATCCAGAAGAGATGAGGCTGGAAATCTCCATTCCAAATCCAGGAATCCCTCCGCAGGAGCTGTCCAGAGCCTGTGTGGATGCTCACAACCCTCCAGCCTGAGCAGGGCATTACTGAAATCACAGCTCGAGCTCACAGACCAAATCCACTTGACAGGGGGCCTTGTAATGGCAGTGTAGAGCCTCAGATGGATTTATCCAAATGAAAGATTGCACAGTCCCCCCGACCTGATGCACTTGTAAGCTTTGTTCCACTCACTGCTCTGCCCAGGTCAAGTCTCACCTCCTGGTTTAATAGAATGCACCCGGCAAGGGAGATGGTGCTCCATGGAGATGGGGCTGTAGTGTCAGGCAGCACGACGAGCCTGAGCAGCAGAACAGAGCCTTTCAACTCCAGTCTGGCTGCTATTAAAATCAAAGCAAAAAATGAGAGGCTTTTATCGTCATTCAGCCCAGAGTACTGGCTTAAAATAGAATCTAATTTTGGCTGGTATCAAATATTTTAACATTAAAGGTTCTATTAATACCATTCAATAATATATGCCTTTTTAACATAGAACACATAGGTCAATTTTTGATTAAGATTAAAACTTCTCCATGAGAAATGACTTCATTCTGCCCTCTGATTAATATAACAGCCTATTTTTCATATGTTTAAATAAATAAGTATGAGAGTGTATCAAAGAGGCGATCCTAACTGGGCAGGCTATGAAAATATAGTGCTCAGGGAAGTCCATCAAACTCGAGCTGCAATTCCAGCACTGTTCTGCTGCACTTCTGCAGCAATACAGAAACAGTGGCACAGATCCTTCCCTGTGGAAGGAAACCTTGCTCTGCACTAACACAATGTCAAGTTTTCCATTCACAGCTTTAACACCATGGCTACATTTGTCCTTAGAAGAAAATTACCACCATGCAGCTCTGCATCTATCATTTCATGGTGTTCTTCCCATTTTTGATTCAGCATTTATGAGCTTGCTTTTAGCTACGAGTTTATTATTATCCATTTATAGGAAGCCAACAAACTAGTAAATTATGTATTTGAAAGCCCTGCTGGCTGACATTTTTAAAGTTCATTGAATTTTTTTTTCTTTTGCAGAGTAGAAATTTGTAGCAAACACTCAAGATCTGATAACTGATTCCCATTTAGATGTCATTGAGACATAAGTGCAATGTATTTTCATTAATATTTCATCGTGTAAGTGTTCCTTGCTCTGACATTGCCATCTTGTAGTTATTTGTCCCCCATCTAAAGAGCAACTTGTAATCAGATCGGTATATTGGACTTCATTATCTGTCACCACACATTCTTAGCACAGAGAATGTTATTAAGTTATAATTGCCTCTGTTTTCCCCTTACGGGAAGATGAGGGACAATAGACAACAATATATGGACTCATTCTGGAAAAAAAAAAAAAAAAAAAACAGGTTGACAACGGGCATAAAACTGTCAAATGCATCAAGGTTCTGGATTCAAAACTTTTATTTCCACTTGTGGTGGTTTTTTATAGCCTGATGGGTCCAGGACATTTGAGGAACTCGTGGGAAATGGGCTCCTGCCCGAGCAGCTGCGTGGTGCTGGCTGGGCTGAAACCATGACACCACTAAAAGCCCATATTTAACTGGTAGATGAAGACAAGCTGCATTTTGAAGGTAGCACAATATTTTGTGATTGACTTATGATTTTATCTCAAAATACTGTGTTTTTTATAACCAAATGGGACAACAGAAGATGCACATTTGTAGTGGTTTGAACAGCCACATGTAAATGTCTTTTTAAAAGAAATCTAAAAATTCTTGGGTTTGCTTTTGGAATTGATATCAGTCTAACAAATAGAAAATAAATGGCCGTACCAAGTATTTCAGGTGAGATTATTTCAATATGTTATGTAAGAAATTGTTTAAACTATAGGGTCCTGAACTGTTGCAATAATTAGAAGAATAACTTGTAGGTGTAGATGTGCATTTTTCCCCATCCTCTATAAGATGAAGTTCTGCTCTCTGTTACATGAGGGTGAATTATATAATCCAGAGTTAAATGAGAAAGAAGAATCTCACTTCAAATAAGTGAAATGGAAAGTAATACTTAAGAAGGTTTCTCAGCAAAAAGTTTCTGATTACCTACCATTAAGTATTTTATGGGCAAAGAAAGAGAACCTGTCACACTTCATCATGTCTGGGGCTGATTTTGACTATTAAAGTTCCCAGCGAAGCAGCAATTTGGTAGCAGTTAAAGGAAATTTCGAAGCTCAGTAACCAGGAAAAAACACGGACACTGCACATCTTCCATGTTTCCCATTTCAATATTCAGGGTTATCTAAAGATGGTCCTGCTGCAGGAGCTGAGGAGGAGCCCAGGTGAGCATCCAGCAGCATCCTCCCATCGTGGGCACTGCAGAGCCCAGTGGGGCTCCAGGGGCAAACTGGGTCCATATCCTGTCTCTCATTTTCCTTCTCCCGCCAGCTCAGGTTGCTCCCTCTGTGGAGAGGAAGATGTCGTAAAACAAGTTATGTTGATGCTCTGCCATCAGGAAATTTTAAATTTGCCATACAAATCCTGCACAGCTCCTGTATGACTTCCTTAAGTCTTCAGAGAGGTACCCAGGCCCTAAATATATTGTATTATATTTCTACTTTATAGCGTGCTATAGATTTTTTGTATTAGCAATAACTAACTGCATTGTGAAAGTTATTGAGGGAACAGCTGCAGAATTTGAATCCTGTGTGGGAATGAATTGGTGCTTCTGGCATGGGGGAAGGAATAAAAAGTGTTTGGGGCCTCAGGGAAGCTTCTGTGAAAGAACAACACTGAAATGATTTCAGTTGTTACCTTTCGGTTTCAGTCCCAAGCCCAAGCTTTGCCCCTCTGAAGTAATGCTCCACATTGTCTGCAGGCTCCAGCTGCTCCTTCTCTGAGGCTATATTTGCTCTGTTCTGATTTTCCCACCCCCCAAGGATCTGTACTAGATACTGCACAAATAGCTGGTGAGGTTTGGGCTGGATGGCCCCTGGTAGAACACACTTAATCAGACACGGACAGGAAACACCATGTCAAGTACCTCCTTTTCGTTTATTCTTATCACCACAGCAGGATCATCCACACTGAGGCTCGTGTGACAAATGCCCACAAACACCTGTAATGTGAAAAACAATCTGTGATAAGCAGAGACACAAAACCAGTGGTTGAGCCATGGTGGGGATGTCAGAAGCAAATGTAATAGAAAAATTTAGTGTATCTCATAGAAAGCAAATGGTGTTCAGGTCTAATCGTCATGAGGGCTGATACCACATTTACCAGTTTAAATCACAACCCACCCCACTGAAATGAATGGCATGATCAATACTGGAGCAGAGTCAGCAAGAAGGAAATAATGATTACATCCACACAGGCTGAAACTGAGATTTGCCTCTGTGCACAGAGCAACAGCATCTTCATTCTGCTAGCACATACTGAAAAAAAGAAATATCCACCAGTAGTCAGAGTGTTTTTTTCTGTCACCAATAACTTACATCCACAATTACAGTCCAGCCTGCACCCACAAAGTCAGTGGATTGTGTTCATAGGTAAAACTGACGTGTAAAACCCCTTGTAGGTGTAAGATATATAAGGATGAAAAGTCATCTTTTCTTAGAGTTCTTATAAAACTATGTAAATAATATCATAAATATGAATCAAATTAAAAATTATTTAAATCAATTCTTAAAATGAAAGCTTTTGATGGGTATTTCTGAGTACACTGCCTTTATTATACCTCAGTTCTTCCTTTTGCTTTTTAAAAAATCCTTATTTTGATAAGAACATCAGAAAGGACCTGAGACTCTCAGCTTTAATCAGGTCACTTTCTGCGTGCTGCAGAAATGCCCATCCAGTGTTTCTCAGAAGGTGCAGAGCCCTTTAGATGCTGATTGTACAGCAGGTGGTTAATGCTGTTGTGCTCCTTACTGGTGCCATTCACTCTTTTGTCAAGTTCAGTACAGAAAAGAAGAAAGCAGATCCAAGTTACCACTTTGAACCATGTCTAATATCAGTGTTCAGACGTTTTGGATAACCTTTCCTCTCTTTGAGAAGGGACATAACAATCATTGGTTCAGCTGGAGCTCAGCCACCTTCATAATTATAAGACAAAACATCACAAACCAATTGGCATTTCAGTGTAGCAAAATCCCAATTCTGGCATTCTGGAATGCTTCCTCGGAAATTGGATACAATACTTCTGGGATCAGTTTATTAAATTTGTCCCACATAGACTCTGACCTTTCAAAACATAGAAAAGATCACGTGGCAAATCACTCTCAGGAGTGACTTTTATTTTGTCTCTGACCTCTCCCTCTGACCTTGGGAGAAATGCTTTATGTGGAGACAGCTGAACAGCTCTATTTCTTTTATTCTTTGAAATGGGAGAAACAATCATTTATGAATATTCATACAGTTCTCTTTAAAAATCTATGCAGAGCAGAGTACTGTATGAGACGTCTATAATCCTTGATCATTTACCATACAGGTCAGTGGAAAACATCCATAATTTAGATCCAATTTCCATCTTTGCAAGCCCAGAGAACACAACTTCTGACACCGACTAGCATTAAAAAAGGTAGAATATGAGATGCTATTGTTCATTTATAGGGCAGCAATTATGCATGGGACTATTTCACTGGAATTCTACATTTATAGCATCTGCTTTCCTTCTCTTTAAATGTATTGATTTTATCAAGTATTACAAATGGACCCGACAGACTGCTGTGGTTGAGGCTGTACAGTTACTTGTGTAGCTTGTTTTGGTTTCCTTGTAATGGTTAAATTTTAATTATTGCGGCTGGAATTATCTTCCAGAAATCTCTCCCATGTTTTTGAAAATCTGAGTGAAGCTGTTTCCAGCAAGGAAAAGGAAATAACAACACTGAGCTAATTATATCAAGGCATATGTGAGGTTTTCCCCTGGCCCTTGATTTGAAACAGAACTGGGAAGTTGATGGGATGAATTGTAGTGCAGTGAAAGAGATTCCTGAGTTTGTCCTTATGAGAAGACATTCACATTTTACATAGGTAAACCTTAAAAATCACCAGTTGTGCAGTTGCTAATCTTTCCTTTGGAGTCTCCTGGTAACGTTTCAAACTCTGTCTATGCTGAGCAGGAGCCAGAAGCCATCACCCTCACAGGCCCATGAGACATGCAAGGCAGAAGATAAATGGATACACACATATACCAAGGCAATAACATCTATATCTCTGTATATATATATAGATATATCTTAATTTTTCTTGCTATGATGTTAGGAAACCAAGTGTATTAATGAATAATATAAACAGAAAAAAGTAAACCCTAGGAAGAATAAGAAAGCATACTGGTCATTTTGGTGCAAGAACTGAAAAGGAGTTGCAAAATCACAAGATGGAGTCAGAAAACACAATTTATTCCAGGTGTCAGAAGGCACCAACAAACAAAATAACTGACAAATTAAACACAGGTCTTAAACAAAATTCTTGTATCACTTTGTCATCCTGAGAGACATAAGTTTTTCTAATATGAGCAAAATTTTCTGAAGAGATTTTTGGTACATTGTCCATTGAACACCCACAACAACACCCAGAACATGTTGAGAATGCATCAACAGAACACTTGCAGAAAAATGTATCCTTTGCTCATCGTCATAGAAACCTCTTGCCTCTGCTAAGGTGGACATGTACAGAACGCAGCCACGAGGAAAGAACTGGAAAGGAGCCACTCAAGGGTGAAGACCAGTAAAATTCAGCTATTTTTATTGTGTCTGGGGTTTGCCAACCAAAATTTATGGAGGATTTTGAGTCCCACCACCCATCATAGACAAATACTGCAAAGACAGAAGATGGAACTGTGCTGTTTTGGAAAGCAGACATTCCAGCACAGCACATGAATTTTTTTCCTTGAATACAGGTATTTCTGCTTTTCCCCCATAATTACAATGATAACAATCTGTAGCTCCTTATCCCCGTGTCTTCAAACCTGATTTTCAAAGGCTCTTTCCCATGGCATGGTTACACAGACACACACAGACCCCTCTTTCAGTGCATCTATTCCAGCCAAAACAATAATCACATGCATGTCAGAAGCCCACAGATAATCTCATTAATATATGTGAGTGTTCTCCTGTGCCTTCATGTACATCTGTGCTTCAGCCCAGATCAGACATTGCCTAGCTATGCTGCAAGGGTCAGATTTAATTTTTCCTTACCAAAATTGTCATGCTGAGAACAGCACCGGCTGCAGACTGATCCAGGCATTCACATCTGATTCCTGAGTTGCTGGTCATGAGGAATCACAATAGACATTTGTTTGATGAATAAATCCAAATATATTGGGAAAATGCACACTGTGAGCACGTTTCATTTGACTGTTTCCACCCGAGCCGGTGCCTTTTAATTAGGGGATGCCTGAACAAACACAGCAATGTTTGCTGGAGCTGATGGAAAAGATGGCTCTACCTAAAATACAATACTACATCAAGTAATATTAGTGAAAAGCAAACATCCCAGCCTCTCTCTGTCCCTGCACTCAGCTTGCTGGGAGATGGAATTATGACTGCCACAATCTCTGCCTCAAGGAGAGAAGGAGAATAGGAGTGGGATCCTCTGAGCCCACACAGCTCAGCTGCTGCTGCTGCCTTTGCTGATGAACTAAGCTGGACTCCCCAGATGGTTCAGCCTTGGCTCCAGCCCACCTGCACGCAAGGCTGCACTTCTGAGATGGAAAAAGTCCTACTGAGTACTGTGCTGACTGAAACTCCCAGCTGGTCCTACACGGAAATTACAGGTAGGTACATCCTTCAAAACTGAACCTGAAACAGACACAGTGATGTGAGAAAAGATGTGGGAACGGTGGACCCCTCGGACTTTGAGCACTATAGCACAAGCTGGCTTTAAATCAAGATATCATGTCAGATGGTGCTCATTTTTCTAAGCCTTCCACTCTCTAGGCTGTTGGATTTGCACTTTACTTTCTATTATTACTTTTTTATTAGGAAAACTTAAATCCTGTTGAGAAGAGCTTATTTAGGTTGAGCTGTCGCCTTTAGCTTCAGAACATTAAGTCCTGACAAATGCTTCTTTTGAAGTCTGACACCTGTTTGTTTGGCATTTCCCACTTTCAGGAACTCACTAGACTATAATAATACTCAGCACAGCAGAAGTAAAGAGAATGAATTAAAGCAGAAATGCTTTCAGACGTGAAAGAGCAGTACAAAAGAGCATCCCTTTGCTCAGGGTTCCTCAGTAGTTTTGAGAGGACCTCAGGAGAGCTCAGCTCCAAGCTGTATGCTTTTTTTTTTTTTCTGTAATGGGATTTTAATGCCCATGAAACAACCCAGAGCGCCAACCCTAGAGACCTGAAAATTCTGTCTTAAAACAGCTACAAAGCAGCAGGAGAAACCGAGTTTCTTTGCAGACACTTTTAGAAGGAGAGAGAAATATCTTTATTATCAGACCAAATATCAGGTATCTGCTCCTTTTCTAACTGAAATTTTGGAGAACAGTTCATAAATACTCAGAGATGGGATTCTGTTAGATTTTCTTTTACATTTGGCTTCATGAGGATTTTGATGGTAAATTCCTTCAAATAATGATTTATCAATTTGGGAGGAGTCTACATTTAGACAAGAACTTGTAACCCACTTAAATCAATGAAGCAAACTCTCATGAACTCTCCCTAAGCTTAGACCAGACCCACAGGGCAAGACCCGAAATTTATTTACCTGTGCCATGTACTTAGACACCACACCTATAGTTTTTACTTTATTCACCAGAGTTTCAGGTCAGAATTTGCAGCTGAATTTGAATAATATAGTTATTAGGAACTGGGTGCTTGAGTTAATTCCTTCAAAAAACCCACCTCATCTGATAGTTCAAAAACTGCTTTTAGTCTTACAGAATGGATTCTATATAGATAAATTTTTTTCTATGGCCAAGAACACGTTCAGTCTTTTTGTGAAAGGTTCAGCATGATGGAATATGTATTCAATCATGTCCTGAAAACCGTAAGAATCTTAAACAAAACCTGTTAGGTTTATTTCATTAAAGAGATGACAAAAAATCCTTTCAAAACTAGATTACAGGGATCACTGCAATGATTCTTAAATTCTAGACTAAAAAAGTGGCTGAAAAGTATAAAATCTATTTAGAATAGTTTCACACCACAGCAAACTTTCTAATCAAACTGACTATCCTTCAGGAGTGTATTTTTTCAGCAATTTTAAGCAGTGTTTATACCTGCTGGGGATTCTGTCGGCAGGGCTCTATCCCTTTTAATAACACTCAGCACATTCTTTATAACACTGGTTTCATCTTTTCCCAAATTTCCTAATCTGAACTATCCCATACAAGGCTCTCCCTTAGAATGACATTTTGGTGAAAATTCATCTCCAACACTTCAGGCGATTCCATAAATAAGATTAAAGAGCAAATGAATTTTTGAAAAGGATGTACAAGTACTCAGAGGTGCAGAGCTGGGCTCCCCAGCCGGCTGTTTCAGAGGCAGCTCAGAGAAAACACAACTCCTCGTGGCAAGAGCTGCTCACACAGCCTTTGCATGGCAGATCCTTTAGTTACACATCGTTAATCAGCCAGGTTGTGCAGAAGGAAATAAGAAATAACCCTTTTCCCTGTGCAGCTTTATCACAACAGCCACTGTGGCTGATGGAGAATGCGACCGTGCCCTGCCCCGTGGCCTTGCTGCACTCACGGCAGTGGGGTCTCTGCTCTCCCTGGGGGCAAAACTGAGTGGGGATCCTCCCGGGGAGGAAAACTGGGTGTATTTTCACTCGTGGGACCCCAAAAACATCCCCCGCGAGCCTGTTGGTGGCTCAGGGGGCTCCACGTGACAGATTTCCATCTGAAGACTCCCACTCCACCACCTCTGAACAGGAACTTGTCAGCCCTAAGTTTTCGTGCCTGTGTATTTATACACATGGAAAGGCCACTGTTATTCGTGTGGGTAGATGTGAAAAGTAAATTTTTGCGGTTGGTAGCGAGCAAATTAAAAAAAGATCACAATTAGAATATTATGCAAACATATACAGAGATTTACACACTGTATACTTCTATAAGCTAAATATCAAATCGTCTAAATTATAGATATCGGAAAGTTTTATGTAAGTAAAATATATTATTATCTAACACATATTATTATCTACCTGCAAACTATGACCTGTTGCAACTGCATTGCTGCAGGCAGGGCTGTAAGGCAAATTTCATTATACAGGTGGGTGCTTCAACTCTTATTTAACATTGGCAGGTTTTAACTGGTGGGCTTAGATTTACATTGCTGGACAAAGGACTTAAAGCAAATTACATCTCTTAATTAACTGAATGATCCATAATGCATTTCATGCCTGAACAATTATAATTGAAACAATTGAAATCATATTAGCAATGCAGAAAATAATCAAACTACTGGCTTAACTCTTGGTAAACATTGGTCACTTTTTTGATTTTGCAACAAAAATGAAACACCAGCAATGCCGTAAAGCATTAACGCCAGTGTTGGTGGATTTACAGCCCAAAGTACTATTCTGTTTTCAGCTCTGTAGTTTCCTAGAAGAGAGGCCCAAAATCACACTCAAAGCAAATAGCAGTCATAACTAAGACAGACATTTCTCGTACTCCAGCCCTTACCAGAAGACTTTGGAATGCAAAATTAGTAGTCAAACATTAATCTTTTCTAGAGAAAAAATAACCATGACTAAAGAGAAAAGATAGTCCAAAGACAATGAGTAATTGTGTTGTTATTCAAAGGAGAAAACAATGAAACGTGGATTGAAGAACTGCCATGCCTCCGTCAGAGGCAGAGTATGTACAACATCCTTTCATTGTCAGAAGGTTTTGGTACCCACACTTATTTCTTTGGATATCCATAAAGGTGTATGAGGCCTACAGCACGCAGTGGTGCTGTTCGGGGTCACCGGGGAGGGTGGCAGGCTGTGGAGGCAACGTGCGTCCAGTCAGGTTTGGAAACTGCCAGAGCATGAAGAAGCTGCAGCCACACAGTGCTGGACAAGGAGAGGGAGGAGCAGAGCTGAGCACTGCTGGAGCCAGGAGCGGGTCCTGACACCGGCACGGACACTGCGCCAGGGCCTGGGGAGGGTCACTCACCGCTGAAGGCGATGGGTTGGCCACGGAATTCCAAAATGGTTTGGGTTGGAAGGGACCTTTAAGATCATCTCATTCCAATCCCCTGCCATGGGCAGGGACACCTTCCACTATCCCAGGCTGCTCCAAGCCCTGTCCAACCTGGCCTTGGACACTTCCAGGAATGGGGCAGCCACAGCTTCTCTGCGCAACTTGTGCCAGGGCCACACAGGCAAGAATTTCTTCCTAATATCTACTGTAAACTTGCCCACTGTCAGCTTAAGATCATTTTCCCCATCCTGTCACTCCAGGCCCTTGTCCAAAGTCCCTCTCCAGCTCTCTTGGAGCCCCTTTAGGCACTGGAAGGTGCTCTAAGATCTCCCCAGAGCCTTCTCTTCTCCAGGTTCTCAGCACAAACGTTGCCTGGCTGGCTCTGTGCTCAGGCCCTCGGAGCTCCTGGGGCTCCCAGCAAGGAGCTGCTGCCTGGGCACCAAGTGACTCCTGCAGTCCCTCAGCAGGCGCTGGAGCTGCTCCTTGTGGTGAGCAGCTGCTCAGCTGTGTCCGGCTGTTGTGGGAAGCATGGCTTTCACTGAGTTCCTGAGGGGATTCAAAATACCGACATTGACCTGATGATTTGGTGATGACCTGGAACTGCTTCCCATGGAAGAGAAGAGGCACGGAACATCAGGATACATGGCCTTTCCCCGGTGCTTGGGCAGGCTGCAGGTGGGCAGAGAGCTGAGAGGGATGTCAGGGCTGGAGCTGGGGCTTGGTGACCCTCGAAGGTGCAGGGGCAGACAGAACAACACAAGCTCGAGGCAAAGGCCTTGAGGCACTGAATAAGATGAGGTGGAAAGCAGAGAAAGACATCTGGGAGATAAGAGAGCATTTGTGGGTGATAGTTCCCACAAAGAGCCATATCAGCTAGAGGGGAGTGGGATGTATTTTAAAATATTTTTGGAGCTGACACTATCTGTGAGGGCTAATGGGCAAGGCAGAAGGGAACTGAAACAGTAGCAATGCTTTTATCTCCTGTGACAAGTTTGTTTGAAGATTTTTACAGAAAAACATGTCATTTCTGAAATTTTTTTGGGCATTATTTTTCAAGAATTTAAGTCTACACAACACCTAAATAAGCTGCTGTTCATATGTATTATTCATATTTACAGTTTTATTTACCATTGCTTCAGTGTATCCAAGTTGTACAAGCAGTATTAGCTTTGCAGAGGACATTCTGAACTGATGGAAGGGCTACGTACAAATTCAACAATAAATTCATTTTACCTTATAGAAGGTTTCAAATATTTCACTTGATAAAAACCATTTTATTAGTGAATGGAGATTATCACAATATACCCGAAGGAAAACTTTAAAAAAAATATATTGTGTGCAACTATTTGTGAAATCTAAATCAATATCATCCATAAGAAACCACAGAAGTTCAAACCAGTTTCCAAAAGTAGTTGGAAATCAGTGCCATACTTTGCCTATCAGGATCATTCTGCTGCATTTTTAATTCTATTGCAGTATTTCAATGACATATAACTAGAGTTGAGTACTTTGTAATGAATAATTTATTTCACCAATTTTTTCTCTCTCTTTTTTTTTTTTTCTCTTTTTCTGTGACATATCCATGAATAAACAGATCACAGTTTTCTTTATTCCGAATTCAAAGTTCTCTGACAGTCCCTCCTCTACCAGCTTCCCTTTACAGTGCTGAGATTGCCTCCACGTGCATTCCAGATTGGGAAGCTGAGGAGAGTTAGCGTCAGAGCTCTGCGGTTTCCCTGTGCGTGGTCATACCCCATTGTTCCTGTTCCCCAGTTGGACTCTGCTGAAGTAATTGGGAGTGAATGTTCATGGAGAATAAATTAGACTTGGCTGTTTTTGTGATCCTGAATGTAAAACCAACTCTCTCTATGCACTGGCACCAATAAAACGTAGAAGAAACTCCACAAAAAGCTGACACACAAAAGGCATGAGCACAGCTGAAAGGAATTAATATAAAAATTCATATGAATATTCATAGGATTTTTTTTTTCCCAGTGTGTTCTCCAACTAAATGGTAGGAAAACAACTTATTCTCTTAGTGGATTCAACTTTGGACAGTTCACCTGCTCCTGATGAGGCCACTGGGAGCATTTCAGTGGTTGAAAAGAAGAACAAGCTCGGGGCTCTTGTCATTCTGGAGTTCAATCAGTCTTTTTCTGGCCCCAAGCCTAAAGGCATCTCTTTTCTATATTAGAGCTGTGAAGCTTTTTGGAAGACTCATGCTGAAAGGCAAAGCAGTGCTGTCTGCTCACGGGGAGGAGGAGGGGAACACCCCTCCTTGTGTGAACTAACACTGAGGCAGCATTTTGCTGCTGCAGAATCATCACTCAGTGAAGGCTGTGATTCTGGCAGTTCTGTGTTTTGTGTGAAGCGCAGCTTTCCCCACGCCACACCTGGAGGCAGTGCTGAAAAAATCCCTGACGCAGCCATGGAGGCACTCCCCATTACCCACACCCAAGGGAACAGAGGCAGCCCTGAACCATTTTAACAGCTATTCCCACTTTTGGTAGATGTCTAAGAGATTACAGGATTTAAAAAGTCAAAATCCATACCAAGAGAACTCTATGCTACTCAATATTAATACACCCTGAGCACAAGGTAAGTTTAAAGATAGAGAAAGTATCACAGCTGGGATAAATTTTAAGTCAGAAGTTCTGTTCCACAAGCAAGAGTGATGCTTAAGGCTGTTTTGCATTAGTACATTTGGAGCACATTGTTTCCTAATCTGCTCCGAAGAAATGTTTAGGGATTTTATTAACATGAAACAAGATAGTGAGAGCAAATTTGATATCAATTAACATACTAATTAAATGTCACTTAGTAGTTTTAGCAATTACTTGATATTTAATTAACCACTTGAATACCTTGGGAGATCCAGATTATTGTACATGTAATCAGAGGGCAATTCTTCTGACCCTGTGGGTATATGCTGCATGTCAAGACAATCTATAGATAGTAACAAAAATAACTTTCTGCCCTGTGACCCCAGGTATGTCGCACTGCTGTGTACCCAGGAGATTAATTTACTCATTTGGAGGAACTAAGTATCAGTTAAAAAGCTTACACATACCTCTAGTGATTAGGGACCTACACAAACAACATGAGCAACCTACAAAATGTCAATTATTTTCAGTCAAGACACATTTTAAATTCATACCGCAAAATTGTCCTGGCATTTATGAAACTTGTGTTCACCATCAGCTCCTTTTATTTTTAGCTAAGAGCTACAAGGATTGGAGAGCAAGGAGACAAATATTTTTAACAAAAACTTACTTAAAGAGGGAAAATATGTACCTGACATCTTGTGGACTGTATTCACACAGAGGTGCCCCTTTTTGCATAATGGAGATTTCCTGGTGAGCCATTTCTGCTCTGTTTGAGGGAAAAAAAAGTGTTAACCACTCAGAAACCAGGGATGATCTGTGTGTTGATTTGCCCTCTTCTACAGGTCCGTGTCCCTCCTCGTGCTTCTTCTGGAGCAGCCTTGGTGTCGTTCAGCTCCCTCTGACCAACTGCACCATGCAACCACTGACTTCCCGTGACAGTCTGCAGCAGCGTCACCCTACAGCCGCAGAATCAAAGATTCCCTCTTTTTCATATCTCCTCCTAATGGATAGGAGAAGTTCCCTAAATGGACATTAACAACTCGTAACTCTCATCTTTGGTCTCGTGCTCGTAAACCCAGCAACCTTGGCACTCCTTTTGGTTATCTCCTATATTGGTGTGGTATTTATGCTTCCATTTGTGCCTGTGTGTGTCAATATGGAGAAACCAGGCAAAGGAACCTTTCTTTGCCTTTGTAACTCTTTCATTTGCCTTAAAAGAAAACAGAATTTCCCTCACCTGTAAAAGAAACTCTGCTATATGTGTGTTTTCAGTTACTTTTTCAGATCTTGTCTCTGTCGTTCCTATACTGATTAAAGCTTTTAATTTACGATGTACCTTCAGATCTCTCTCAAATCAGTGACCCATCCCTCTCACTCCTCCAGAACCAATCTAAGTCTCTAATGGTCTCTTTGAAGTAGAAATAGAGAAGGAATCCTCCTTCCTCCTCCCTGTTCACCTCTCAGTCCCCTTCCGTGGCTACTGATGTGCCATTTATTAAACTCCTTCCCCCTTTGGCTTTAGTGTCTCTGTCTCCCTTGGTTCTCCTGAAAAACCTCTAAATTATCCTTCAGATGTTATTTATCAGACTTTTTTCATTTATGGGTGGCAGTTGCATGGATTTCTTTCAAGTTCCTCTACGGCCCTCTCTTGACATAGCCCATACCAAGGAGATTGAAAACTTGAATATCTCAACCTTAAAAAGGATTTTCTTATAATTTTAAGTGCATGAAGTGAACTGATCTCATTCACAGTTTACAAAGGATATTCGTGTCTAAACTATGGTTTCTTAGAGTAGATTTAAAGGAAATAGAGGAGGTGGTTTGGCATTTTCTGAGCTCAATTCCACCCCCTGGAATTTAAAAAGAAAATTATATAAACAAATCATTGAACTCTTTATGTTCAATGAGACTATATCAATATAAATGAAATTCTGTTTCAAGGGTTAATAAAACCCAAGGGATTCCACTTGTAGGTTTTGGATTTAAAGTTCCACAATAGTACAGCACAAGCTAATCAAATGTTTTGAGGCTTTAAGTATAAATTACTGTCTTTTTATTAATCTAGTTTTATGATTAAAAGCAAATGCGGAAATGTGGATTTTTAAGCTGTTCCTGATGCAAATTTATATTTGGTTTGTTTGTACTCCAGTCTTGGTTCATCCTGAGCAAAGGAACAGTGCTCTATAACATGGCAGGGAATGCCCTGATCAGGAGGCTCATTTATTAACTTCTTAAAAAATATCAGCGTAGTGCAGAATGAAGAGAATAAACTTCTATGAACTAATTAAGAAACTATCCATTGTTTACCCTGATTTGGTTTTATTTGTCTCGTTTTCCCTCAAGGGGATCCTGACACCACTGCTGTAAGAGGATTGACCAAAGCACTGACTGATGAACTGTCCTCTTGGGAAGACATTTAAATTAAATAGTTTACATTAAAGCCACGTCTGCTCTCCATCATCAAACAGAAGATATTGGAAGCTTAAAATATCCAGTAGTAGCCCTAAGTAACATTGCTGTAGTTTAGCATGTGAAAATTATGTATTTCTACAAAGAAGATAATCTGGGAACATATTTTCCCACTATTATCAATGTTGGGCAATATAAGCATATTTAAAAATTTGAAACAAAAACAGAATTAGGAGAGAACAGTAGTTTAAGTAAAAAAATCCCTAAATATCTCATTCTCACACTGCACTTTTGGTCATTACATTTCAAATTACTTTACAAACAAGATCACTGTGACAGTTGACGATTTTTTTTCATGGTTCTGTTGGCACAAGCACAGACCAGTGATCACAGTCAATCTTAAAAAAAAAATTTCTCTTCAGTGATGCAAATAATTCCACGAGTATTCGTCAAAAATTTCTGGTCACTCAAGCTTTATCCCTGTTCTATTGTTCACATGCCACGTCACCAAAACCTGAGATCCTTTATTCAGCACCTACAGCCATTTTTACATATCTCGAAAGTATTAATTTTTAAAATTGGATATTTAATTCATAAATTAAAAAAAAAAACTGCACAATTTAAGGATATTTTTGTCAGATACACTTTGCCATCAAAGCAATATTTACAGATAATATAAATCTAATGATTATTTATCTGAATACCTCTCTATGTTTTCTAAACCTGTATTTATCAGTATGCTTATAATGTAATGATATACTGGGAAAGAAAATCAAAAATTAAAATTACCACAGGGGTTGAGGCTTTTGTCTGGAAGAAAGAAAAATTAGTCTTTAATCAAAAAAGGTGCAGTTACAAAAGGATTAATTTTGGTTCAGAACATATCACGAGTTAGATATTTTTCTGTCCCAGCTGAGAGTAATAATTAGAAAATCACAGTTTACACAAAAAAAAAAATTATTTTCTTATGATCTGCCTTTCTTTCATGAAGTCTTGCATCTCCATTACTCGGTTACAATCTAAGAGATTAGGGACTCAATACACACTAGATTAAAGGTCACCTATTATGACAGACAGGATTTAATTGCAATATTGACATAAATTCCTTACGAGCCATAGGCTTAAATCTGCTTGTACACATTCAGCATACTAAAAAGGGATGGAATATTCATTACTTGCACTATGGGAACAAGTCTATCAGGAGCCGAAAACCAGAGTGAGCTTCCTTTTTTAAAAGAAGAAAATTAGGGAATGTTGGTGGTTTAAAGATTGCAGATTAAATCTTATTCTATTACAGAGAGCAAAAGTTGGCTTGATTGCACTGCTGTAAGAACTTCCTGGGGGAAATTAAACTTGATAATCTCAAGGTGTTTCCCAGAAGACCCCATGCATTCGGTAATGTTCATTATAGTCTGCAGAATACCAGCTAGAATTTAAAGTGAAGACTCCCAAGATTTAATCAATACAGACATTCTAAATTGTTCACCGTATCAAGGCCTGATTATGAAACAAAGATGCACTGAGAAGGGAAGCCACGGCACTTCCAGTGGATTTTTTTCTGTATTAACTGGTGGGTTCAGAGCTAAAGGTGAACAGTGACAGCCAAATCTCCAAAACAATTTTGGTAGCAATGTCATCAGTGCTTTGTTGGGCTTCTGGGACTTCAACAGCTGTGCCTGGTCTCAGTGAATAATCCTTAAAACCAGGTAGAAAATACTTTGGAGATTACTTTTTACAAGATTCAAAACCTATACATTACATTAAAAAAAAAAAAAAAGAATTTAACTGTTATGAAACAGATTTTAAATGTTTCCTTTAGAAAATCATGGAGATTATGAAGGTTTCAATGTGAAAAAAAAGAGAAAAAGCAGTTAAAAATTATCTGCCTACTACCTCTCCAAGTTTTAAAGCAGGAAATAAAAGAATATACAGCCTAAACTCATATTGGTGCTTGTTATAATCTGGTGATATGTTCATAACCAGTAATGGACAGAAATGGCACATTAACAGTTCATAGCACAAAGAAAATGAATCTTCAATTGTGATTAAATGAGTTTGCAGCATCTGTGGCATCTTTAGCCATGAGAAATTGCCAAACTGCCAGTTGAAAAAATAATCCAGCAGGTTTTGGAGCTGGTGAGAACAGATGATTTTAGCTGAAGCCAGGGAGGACACTGACCCTCTTAAATCTTCAGTAACCTGGACAAAGATCAAGAGGGTTTTTTAGGACTGAGGTAAAGACCAGCAATTTCAAACAAAGTGTGGCTGAAAATATTTCTGAGTGAGCCAGGACAGGATTTATGGTTCTTGTCCATCTGGTGCTGGCTAAATGGCATCTATACAGCACAAAAGAGAGATGATGTCCCTGATTTTATATGGGCACATATTTCTTCCCATTCCTTTGATACACAAGGGATAATCAAGCTTGAAAATTCAAACAACTCCATCAATAGGAGCCTAGGAGATGGATATAAATTGAATAAAAATTCTGAAGAGCATTGTGGTAAAAAAATATCTGTTTCAGAGCCATTCACTTTTTAAGGTAACTGGGATCAGGCTCTGCAGGGCTCATCCTATTTCAAAAAATTATTCTTCTCTGCCATGCATCTGTCCTCCATGGTTCTGGTCTTTCCTTGACTCCTTCAGAGGGATCTGGAAGGTGAATTTTTCATTGAGTTTCAGACCATGAGGATAGTCCCCACTGTCTCTGATGTGCTGGAAACAAAAAGGGTCCTTCCCTTTTGTGTTTGGGTACTTTTCCTTATGCTTAAAGGGAATTGAATAAAGTCAGTTTTAATGACTACATTACTCCTATTTTCTGGAGGAGCAATTTAGTAATTTTTATTTTAAGTTAGGTAAAATATCTAAAAAGACTTTACATAAAATATATTAAAACTTTATTATATTTGGATGAAGGTGATGTTAATAATTTCAAAGACCTAGTCCTTGCTTGTCCTTTTTCTGTGACTTTAGATCAGAAAATTATGACTTGGATAATTAAGAAGTCTGAAGTACTTCAGAAAAGAAAGTATAAAATGTTCTGCTGAATCCTTCCTAGACAGCACAGTTGGAACTGGAGGTAATTGTGTTCAAGAGAAAATAAATTCTGCTGAGCTGGACCCAAGAATAAGAAAAAGAAAATGAGGAACTGAACCTGAGGATCAGAAGGCAGCCTAGTTCTTAAACAGAGAATTAGTTTTCTATGTCCGTGAAAAGAGCCCACCTCATCTGGTGATTGGACTCCTTGGGCAGTGTTTCTTGGCTGACCAACATTTTAATTGCCACTAAGAGGAAATGGATCTTAAATGTGCCTGTTGTCCACATCACAATCAATACAACAGAATTTTATAAGAAAATATTTGGTATCTATTAATTAAAAAAAAACCCACCCGTCCTTTATTAAAGTTATAGTTAAACTGATAAAATAAAAAATTCAGAGTTAATATCAGCCTCTTCCTTAGCTCATTTTCCATGCAGTGATTCCATGGTTCATTTGTAAATGTGACCTGATCTGACATCCTGATGGAAATTACTGTTAAACAGATCAAAAATGATGTTGTAGCCTTATTTCTGTATTTGTCTGCTTTTCTTCTGTTTCCACTGCATCCAGAATATTATCTAACCATACCCTAGCCCATTATCTTGTTTCTTACATTGGGGAGTGCAAACTGAGATTATAAACAATGACAGGTTGTTTAAAATATGGATGCAGTGACTTCCAAACTTGCTTTATGATGAATAGCTTAGACATGGTCTTAGAGACTCTACATGAGTTACTAAGTTCGGCAATTACTCTTTCTAATCACTTTTAAGAATTGCTTGATAACTTAAAAAGCCATATAAACCCAAGCACCTCAGTCAACCAGCACCTCATCGTGGATTCTGAAAGTACTGAGGGAACAATTACAAGGGTATAGGTATGAAAACTAAAATCAATAACAGAATTAACTCATTGAAAATGAATGTTTCATTCCATTTCCTTTCCAGATGAAGCTGTCAATACAATCCCTCTAGAATAAAATGCCACAGTTCAGCAACCACTGGAATCTGGAATCTCCATAATCTCTGGATATATACTGTATTGGGTTTGCAAGGTTTTGATATTATTTAACATTTGCCTTGGAGGAATTTTGCTAAAATAGCTTTGTCATCACATCTTTGACTCCTTTACCACAATGCATGTCTCTGGCAGAGCTGGGATTTGACTCTAAATAAGAAGCTGACTTCCTTTCAGCTGGTAAGAAGATGAAGGAATAAATAATTCACATTGTGTTTTCTTCATGTTTGCTGATAACCCCGTCATTAGAGCTCATAAGATACTTTGAAGATTTCTTAAATATCAAACTTTAAACAAAGCTACCACCTTTGTCTCTAATCGCCCAGCTGGAATGCAAGTCACTCTGTTAGGAGCTGATCATCACTGCCAGGCAACGTAGGAGGCACTGTGAGAGAGCACCCAGAGCTGACAAAACGGGCCTGGGTGGGTGGGGAGAATTAAAAACTTGGGTTTGGTAGCAAACAGAGATGGGTGATGTTGGGGAAGATGGAACAGGAAAGCCTTTTAAATATGACTGCTTAGATTTTAAGAATATGAAACATGTAGGTGAAATAGAATTGAAAGCAAGTTTCGTGTGTAAGATGCCAAGCCATTGGTTACTGGATAACTGGAGAAGACAATGGCTTGGCCGGCTGGAGGAAATCCCCTTTGATTAAACAATGCCCNTCCACTGCATCCAGAATATTATCTAACCATACCCTAGCCCATTATCTTGTTTCTTACATTGGGGAGTGCAAACTGAGATTATAAACAATGACAGGTTGTTTAAAATATGGATGCAGTGACTTCCAAACTTGCTTTATGATGAATAGCTTAGACATGGTCTTAGAGACTCTACATGAGTTACTAAGTTCGGCAATTACTCTTTCTAATCACTTTTAAGAATTGCTTGATAACTTAAAAAGCCATATAAACCCAAGCACCTCAGTCAACCAGCACCTCATCGTGGATTCTGAAAGTACTGAGGGAACAATTACAAGGGTATAGGTATGAAAACTAAAATCAATAACAGAATTAACTCATTGAAAATGAATGTTTCATTCCATTTCCTTTCCAGATGAAGCTGTCAATACAATCCCTCTAGAATAAAATGCCACAGTTCAGCAACCACTGGAATCTGGAATCTCCATAATCTCTGGATATATACTGTATTGGGTTTGCAAGGTTTTGGTAGCAGGGGAGCTCATAAATATCAGAATTTTCTGTTTCCAAGACTTTTATCCAGCTAGAAGCTCCAAGATTAAAACTTTTAAAATTTAGTTAGCCAGTTTTTAATAGAGAACTGTAGATATACTCTGATGTGCCTTTGACCAATTCATCCCAATTAATGCGACGAAGTTTTGGTGTTCTGTAAATCTCAGTGGAGAAAAAGTATTATCAACTGTGTCGAGTGCTGGAGTCTGTTACAGAAAAAAACAGACTTTTTTTTATTTTTCAGTCAAAAAAGATGAAACTGTAAATCTACTTAGATAAACTCTTTATGTGTTTATTACAAAAACTGTGTACATAAAATTGTACCACATACACAAATACTATTTATATAGACATGTATACAAATACATTTATATTTACTTATATGTAAATGTATTTAAATATAAATATATTATTTAACATTTGCCTTGGAGGAATTTTGCTAAAATAGCTTTGTCATCACATCTTTGACTCCTTTACCACAATGCATGTCTCTGGCAGAGCTGGGATTTGACTCTAAATAAGAAGCTGACTTCCTTTCAGCTGGTAAGAAGATGAAGGAATAAATAATTCACATTGTGTTTTCTTCATGTTTGCTGATAACCCCGTCATTAGAGCTCATAAGATACTTTGAAGATTTCTTAAATATCAAACTTTAAACAAAGCTACCACCTTTGTCTCTAATCGCCCAGCTGGAATGCAAGTCACTCTGTTAGGAGCTGATCATCACTGCCAGGCAACGTAGGAGGCACTGTGAGAGAGCACCCAGAGCTGACAAAACGGGCCTGGGTGGGTGGGGAGAATTAAAAACTTGGGTTTGGTAGCAAACAGAGATGGGTGATGTTGGGGAAGATGGAACAGGAAAGCCTTTTAAATATGACTGCTTAGATTTTAAGAATATGAAACATGTAGGTGAAATAGAATTGAAAGCAAGTTTCGTGTGTAAGATGCCAAGCCATTGGTTACTGGATAACTGGAGAAGACAATGGCTTGGCCGGCTGGAGGAAATCCCCTTTGATTAAACAATGCCCTTCTCCTTACCAAGAGTCCAAGGGTCAGAGCAGACCCCACTAACTTGGAAGGAGGGGTTCAAAGAATAACTTCTAGGGTTTAAAATGTAACACAGTAGGGTGATGTAATGATTCTCATTGGCTGTATGTAAATGCTATAGGATTTGTATCTTGTACTAGATTGTTTAGTGTTAATTAGAATATTCAGTATAGAAGAAGATTTGATGTATTGTAACGGGAACTTCGCTCTCTTAACTTCGTCCTCTTAGGTCTTTTAGCTCAGCTCTCTTAGATTCTTCTCTCTCAGCTTTCCCTCTCTCTCTCGGGCCTGCTCTGAGCTGCGGCTGGCAGCTCTTAGCAGGTCCCCTTGCCCATGACCTTTGTCATAAAACGCATGCTCCAAAACCAGCCTTGACTTCAGAGATCTCTCGTCCCAGCTGTCCCAGACCCGTCCAAGCGAACTCCCACAGGTGAGATTGGAATAAAGGTATCTCAACCACAGTTTGTGATCAGAACGCTCTGAAAAAGTCTTGCAGAATTGAAAATCTGAGTTAAAATCTGCTGAGAATTTTCTGTCAGCTTGTGTGTTAGCAGTCCACAAATGCTTTCTGCTTTAAACACTAACCCAGTAATTACTTCCAAAGCAGCATCACATGGGAACCTCTCCAAGAATAAACAGTACTTACAGAGTAAGGAGGGATGAAATCAATGCTGAGATTTACATTGTCATCTTGAACTTTTAACTCCTCAGACATGTAGAACTTAAGGTTTAGCAAACACATCCAATATTAATTTCTGAATAAAATAAAGAATTTCTTCCTGCAGGGGAAGGTGAGATGAATGGGTCAATGCCAAGCACACTCTCCACACACATATTTCTGACAGAGGAAGGAACATTCTTTGTTGGACTTCAGGGTTAACTGAAAATCTTTTTACTAACAGCATTGGTAAAAGCATCTTCAAGATTGGTAACATGTAGAAAAATAAAGCCAAAACCTATCCAAAGTTTCTTACCATTAGTCTGGGAAAAAAAAAAAAAAAAAAAAAAAGAAAAAAAAAAAAAAAAAAGTTGATTATTTCAGTACCTAACAAGTTGTGATCTATTTAAAACCTTTAAACCTGCCTGTACAAGAGCATGGGAAAGCACTCTGGCAAGAGTAGGCCTTTCTCCTTTCAAAGACACATGGAAGCGGGACAGGAAAGAATTCTTACATAAAAAATTGAATATCACATAAAAAACCCCCCTTTTGAGTGGCCTATGATTGTCTTTTTTTATCTGGGTTGATGTAAATTAGCAGCATTTCATGGAGTTCCACTTGTGTAAGATGAGAGCTCAAAGTGAGCTAGCACAAACAAAAACAGACAAACATTGATATTTTCACCTTGACTAGGAAGAAAAGACAAAACTATTTGATGTATAAAAAAAATTCAGGCCTAGGATGGTTCATTTTACCAATTTAAGCCCATAAATAACATTAGCAGTAGATTCACACTCTGATTGAGGGAAGGGATTGAAGAATTGATTTGACTGTTAGGAAATTCTGTCACTATTGGCATATTTAAACCCAGCCCTCTGCAAGTCTGGCACTCCAGACGCAAAATGATCATTGTGAGTGATTTCCTGAATGTAAGTCCATAGGATGCTGCAGAATTGCTTTTGAACAGATTAAAAATAACGCACTGGTTTTCACAGCGAAACAATCCAGGCACCATTTTGGGGCCCTTGGACCCACAGGCACAGCTCATTTCCATTCAGCTGAGCCCTTCTGTGCCAAAGCTGGGCAGTCCTGCCACGGCTGCCTGGTAGGGGATGGTTCCTGGCCTGGGCTAACCCCCAAACTGCTCAAGCGTGGTTGAGTGGCTGCCACGTAGGTCATGACGAGTGGAAAACCTGCCAGCATTTAACAACTGAACAGCATGAACGGAGAGCTGGCGGCTGCTGCGGATGCAGCCGTCGCACCGAACAGGCCAAAGGCACAGCAATTTCAGGAATACCCAGCTTTTTCTCTAGGCCTTGGATTCAGTATGGATCTCTACCTGTCAGGAGAGGGATTTAGATGTGAAGGTGAAACTTCAAATACTTTTTATCCAAGCTGGATAGGCCCAAAGGGAAAAAGCAACCCCCATCATTCTGCTGCAACGAGCACAGGCCTTGCTAATTATTATGACTGACATACTCAATAACTTCCCTTCTACATAAAATCAGCCCTTCACTATACCAGACCATCAGTGGGACTTACAAATGATTCCAGACCGTAAAAAGCTTCATTGCTGATCTAATTACGCTCTGCTCCTCACAGCTCTGGAAGTGCAGAGCAATCAGAGCGCGGCAGGCACCCGCGCTGAATCCCCTCCCTCAGCACAGCCCCGCAGGCTCCGGACAGGGAGAGACCCCCGGGGCAGCAGTGCAGCAGCCCCTCTGCCTTCTCTCACAGGGAACCTGCTTTTAGGCCGTTCTGTTGCTTTGCACCCGACCAGAACAAGCCAAAGCAGCTGTAGGTGAGGCCCGGCGAGGTGGTGGAAGGGTCCAGAAGAAGCCCAAAATCAGAAGCTGCGCAACACAGCTAAGGGAGGTGGCCAGTGGGATGTGTCACCTCTGTTCCCTGGCAGCCAGGAGGGACATCCATGTCCTGGGGGGCATCAGGAACAGCAGCGTGGGATGGTCAAGGGAAGGGATTGTCCTGAACTGCTCTGCTCTGCACTGGGGCGGCCTCACCGTGAGTGCTGGGGGCAATTTTGGGCACCAAAATAAAATAAGGATATAAAGCTGTTAGAGGGCATCCGAAGAAGGGCAACGAGGATGGTGAAGGGCCATGAAGGGAAGGATGTGAGGAGCAGCTGAGGGTGCTTGGCTTGTTCAGCTGGAGAAGGGGAGATCGAGAGGAGACTCATCACAGTTACGACTTCCTCGTGAGGGGAAGAGGAGGGGCAGCTCCAATCTCTGCTCTCTGTGACCAGCGACCGGACCCGAGGGAACGGCCTGAAGTTGTGTCTGGGGAGGGTTAGGTTGGATATTAGAAGGTTCTGACCCCAGAGGGTGACTGGGCACTGCCCAGGCTCCCCAGGGCAGTGGTGATGGCACCAAGCCTGCCAGAGCTCCAGGAGCATTTGGACAACACTCTCACATGATGGGATGCCTGGGGTGTCCTGTGCCAGGAATGGGACTTGATGATCCTGATGGGTCCCTTCCAACTCAGGATATTCTGTGATTCTTTGGAGATCAGGGAATAAGCTGGAGGTGCCAGCTGTGCACTCTGGAGGAGAGAAAAGAATTAAATCAGTTATGTTGAAGACCATAAAGAGAAAGAGAAGAGGCAGAATGCAGAGCAAGAGAGTCAGTGAGACAGAGCTCATGTGACAAAGAAACTGGAAGAATTAGAGCCAGAAGGAGGGACAGACAAATCATAAAGAGTGAAATGAGAGAACAGAAAAAAATATCTCTGGGGTAAAGAAAAGGAGACTTACGGAGTCAAGAGACAATGAAGAAAAGAAAAATGAATTAGCAAAAATGAATGAGTAGATGAGAAATTATGTTTTTTGCAGAAGGCCAGAGAAAAAGAAAGGGAGAAAAAGCAGAGCAATTAATAAAAGGAATGAGACAGCAGGGATGAAGAGAGGGACATGAAAGTGACATAAAACAGCTCAAGGCGCACACACTGGAAGAAACAAGCACTCTCTTATTTATTCATACCTCAATATTTTATGTTATCTTCCTAGCAAGCATCCCAGAGCTCCATAGATAACTTATTTTTGGGCACGTGGAGGGCTGTGAAGAGGGGAACGGGCTGGCAGCGTGGTGGTGGTGGTGGATTTAGTTCAGCTCTTCTTTCATCTTGAACTGCTGGACAAATGTTTACTGAAATTACTCAAGGTAGTGGCTGGTACTTTTTCAGAAGTATCAATACCTTATTTGCAATAGAGCAAAAAATATATTAAAAAAAAACCCAACAAAACACAACGAAACCAAAACCAAACAAACCTGAGAAAATTCAGAGAGGGAAATACAGACGTGAGGAAGGGATTGGTGTCATTTTTCAGCTGTTACGAGCAGACTGCAAATATTCAGCTCCTGTAGATCACCAAACAATTTTTGCTGTTTGAATGACATGTGAAACAGAACAGGGATATAATTTTTCTTTCCTGAATATAGCATTAACACCATATTAACACTGCCTGATAAAATAAGTATAGAGGAAAATGAAAAAAAGCATCCACTTAAAAATAATTTAAACTAATTCTCAAATTGTTCAGCTATTTTGTTGGAATTTTTAAGGCTTTGAAGAAACATCTAATATTTTTAGTTCTCCCCTTTACCCCTTATCTTTTTACTAGTTTCTTTCTATCACAATGATTTGTCAGAAAAAGGGAAAATGCTATGAAAGCAAGGGCAACACATCAGAAGGTTTTATATCTTATTGTGAATCACTGTGACAGATGGGCTTATAAACCCATGGACAATTTTGATGAAAACTAGAGTTGAAAAATGTTATTAGCTTGGCCAGCAATAATTGCCTACTAGCATTCATTGGTATTAATTTTGGATTTATATTCGTGATTATTTCTACCTGTCCATTTCCAGGGCAGTTTTAGTGTGCCCAGAGCATGGCTGCCAGCTTGTTGTGTCATCCAGTATCTCGTCCTGGGCTTTTACTGGATTCATTTTTCCTTCAGCAAGTATTTGCTCTTGATGCTTAATTCAGAAGCTTCTTGATTCTGTGCTGAGAATAAAAATACAGAATTGGTTCTCCAATTAGCAAACATTTTCAGCTGCAAAACTATCAAATCAATACCATATCCTCAGCAATCATTTCAGCTGCAAAAGTAGGATTTTTTTTTTTTTCCAAGAGCTCTCAATGCCCATTTTTTCACTAATTAGCTGCCTGTCTGCCTTATCCAAGTGGCAGAGTTTAATTCCAAAATTAAAGACTGGAAAAACCCATGAAAAAGATCTCCAAAAGCAAATGACTTGCATTCAAACAAAAATAAAAAAAAATCAGTGCAGCCCTCTTTCCTATGAAAAATTTCTTGTGCAAATCAAAATTCAATGATTAAGAACAGTTTGGAAGACTTTGCTCTGGTGATGTTCTGCTCCTTCATACTGTTTATCCTCACTTTGTCTCCCCTGAAGCACCTTGAATGAAGCCAAGGAGTAGCAGCAATTATATTAATGTAGAAGCATTGTGCCTGTTTATAGTTGCATAAAAATGGCTGCTCAGCCACAGCTGCCTCAGCAAACGTTCTTACAGATTTTGATGGAGATTTTATTCACTCCATCAGTTGGAAAGCAACTTGTTTTATTTGAATGAGCAGGTTCTATCCTTTTGTTCTTCAGCAGTCCTGATAGAGTGGTCAGTTGTTATTTGTATTCTGCAAGGAGCACAACATAGCAAGAACAGTACTTAAGCCTTCTGCTGATGGTGTAAATTAATTGGTGCTAATGCCACATTTTGCACTTTCCAGCTCAGTTTGATTGAATGAAGGGTTCTAACCCCACCTTTTCACCCTGCCTGTGCACTGGTTGAGGACAGATTGCAGGAATTCATGTAAGGGGAATCCATTAAAGGCATGGATATGAACAGAAATACAGCCCAGGGAACAGCAACAGTCTGGGAGAGAAATAGAGGGAAGGGCCACAGCTAGATTGCTCTCTGTCTGCTGATAGCATATCAAAGGGCTGCCTGAACTGATTGTGCTGTCTGGCCAAGAAGTTCCTGAGGCTTTTTAGATAACTCAATGCACTACTCTGTGTTTTTGGCAGAATGATCTCTTCTACAGTAATGAGCTGTGTTCAGAAAGTAGCCTCTGTTTTGTTCAAGGATAAAATAAAGCAGTAGCTCTATTTCTATCATTGTATTCCTTAAATTTTGCAGTTGTTTTTCCCCCAGTCTTGGTTACCAAAAAGAATAGCTTGGTCCAGATTTACAGTGGCATTTGAGCATCCAGCTTGGTGATGGATGATATTTTCAAAAGTGAATTACACGGATAATGCGCTTAATTCTGAATAAACTCATTGGCCTAAACACGGGATTTCTGATGATCCTGTCAGCATTTATCTGTATCTTTGCATGCCTAAACATCTCTGTTGATCTGATCTTTCATTTGGACTTTACTAGAAGCAGAAAATTCATTCCTCTGCAACTCTTCTATGTTATCTCAAGGATGTTGTGAAATGTCCAACACAATCTGAGAAATACGCATACCAAGCAGCAGAGAATGCAACAAGCCTTCCTTTTCTCTAGGCTACCTCATTTAGGCACATTACTATCACTGGGCTAGGACTTTTTTTTTTTTTTTTT
>VYZQ01063621.1:18629-34097 GCA_013400655.1 Mystacornis crossleyi
CAATTAGGGGGATAAAACAGAGGTTGTCAATATTATATGCTTTAGATATCTGTTTCTTTGTTTTTGTTTTTGCTTTTTTAGTTTCATTTTGTCTTAAAAGATTGCTAATAACATTAAGATAAGCATAATACAAATGTTAAAACACAGCACCATTTCCTCCAGGTCTGTTTTTGGCTATCCTGCTAATGTGACTCATAAAATTTTTTATAGCATAGTGAGTATATTTTGGGATTCCTAAAGAAAAGGCAAGCTTATAGATGACTACGCATACCAACAATATATGTTGAAAGATTAGAATGAACATGTCTAGAATCAGACATTTACCTTGTTCATATAATTGCAAACACTCTCTTGCAACTGGTTCATCCCTCTGCCTTTCCAGTCTCTCCATTTGCATCTTTTTCAAGCCTGGACCAGCAGATGAGGTTGTTCCTGCTTGACTGAGTATTGACTATTTCTTCTTACATCATAATTTCATCTTCCTTCAGGAACACTGAGCATATAACCCCATTTTAGTGTCACTGATTTGAGGAAAACAGGACCTAAGTTTTTCTTCAAAATTCACTGAGTTTGTTCAGTCCCCTATTCTGGTGTCAGTAGAGCAAGCGCTTTGAGAAAAGTGGATCTTATTTCACCAAGGAGTTATGAACTTGGTGAAATACAATTGCTTGCAGTCAGGATCTCAATTTTCCATTTTAAGCCCAAAGACACCACCTGAGCTGAGGGCTAAGTGCTTATTGCAGGCACTTTAGATGTCATAGTTGAATAAATACATGCTCTAACAAAAAATGGTGGGAAGGAAAATGGGCAGAGAGGTGAAATGATTCGTTCAAGATTCCCTGGCTAATTAGATTTACAGCCATGCATAGAAACTAGTATTCAGAAATTGGTGTGTGAGACTGTAAATATTACTATCTTCTTTCAGATTCCTCTCACATATATCATAGAACAAGTTCACTCACAGCAATTTAAGATATGGAGAACAACACCAAGATAAACTTTATGTTACCTCTGCAAAAGTTAAGTATGCCTCCTCTATCACTAAAGATCTATTCACAAAAGACCACAGTTGAAATGTAATTCTCTGCTGTCACTTGCATTACATTTATCCAGCTATTTTTCTCCTGCATGAGTTTTCCCTTACCAAGAGTAGACAGCTTGTAAGAAAGCATTTTAAATGAAAGTGATATACATTTAAATATAACACTTTTCTGAGAAGTAATTTACCCTTCCTTCTTTACTAGCCATAGATTTCAGTAGTTCTGAAATGCTGTACATAATGAATGCTAACCCCACAGGGCTAAGCAATAATTGCCATTTTTCTGTCTTAAAGATTGCAGCTATTATTTATTTATAGTATAATAAACTCGAGTTGTCATTCACCCCATGACCATGCCACCAGCCACCTTTATTCCACAGTATAAAAGAAAACTGCTCAAGTGTCCTGGATTACCTGGTATTCTATTACTATTTTTAGCAATGTTCCCTGCNAGGGATAGATTTCTATATGCTAATTACATGAAATCTTTTAAAGGAACAATTTCTCATAATGCTGAAATATTGAGGATGGTGAGGCAAATGCCATGGAGGACAACAGAAGAACCTCAGCTCACTTCAACGGGCTCTGTCTCAGATTTTACTGTGACTCAAATCCATATTGAAAAAGCAATGCAACTCTTCATTTAACTGTTCTGGTCAACTTTCAGCTTCTTTCAGTGTCTTTTCACCTGGCTCTGGTTTACTTGAAGAACTGGAAAAAATGGCACAGATCCATCTCTGTAGGAGGTGGTAACTCCTGGTGCTACAGCACAATTCCAGGCCACACAGCAGTGGGGCTGGAGCTCTTGCTCCTCTGGGAAATAATAAAATCAACCACTTAAAATCTGTTGTTCAAAGCCTTCCCCCTGTCATCTCCATAGAACACACAAATATGAACATGCACTGCAAGAGGTAACTGAGTTTTGTCATGTAGTGTCAGAATTCTCACCCTGGGAACTTTGAGGTGATTGCTTCAATGTATTTCTGTAAATGTGCATCGTGTGTGTATCCATGTGTATTTTTGCATATCTATGCACTATATAAATAGTGAGTTGCTATCTCTAGGTGAAGCTATCAGTGGAAGCCATGTATCACTGAAGCCATTTTGATGAAAAACTCTTTTAAAAAAGAAACAGAGCAACAATAGTCTCAGATTCTGTACAGAGACTGTGCAGCCAATTCAAAAGCATTCTGAGGGGCTTTAGTACATTTTCTGAACTTCAACCATCTATATAATATGACTATTTCATTGTTCAAATAAAGATAATTGAAAGAAGCAGGCCAAAAGTAAATTTTTAATGCTAATAGATCTTTGATCCCTAGCCAACGAAATTTTTACATTTTATATGAATGTATGTATTCTACATCTATTATTGCTTGGAATATAAGAATTTAATGTTAAATATATTAACTTTGGATGTTAAAATTTAACTATACTGACCCTAATGCTGCAAGTTATCTAAACACAGAGATCATAATTAAGTAATGAAATACCTAAATAATCTTTAAAACTTGCATCTTCTATCCTGCTTTTCATCAGCACTGAGCTGAATTTCCAACTGGATCCAAAAATTTCCAGTATCTTGTGAAACTACTTTGTGTCTGAGATTTAGGTACTTGGGTAAATTTCCTTAAGTAAAATTGTTATTAATTTACATTGAGGAAATAATCTTGCTTAGGAAAATGTTAATTCATCACACAGAGCATAAGACCTTTACTTAGTATTTACTTAGACACGTATCAGGAAACTCACTCATCTACTGAAGTAATCATGTGATTTACGTAGGCTAATTAACTTCCAAACTGAAGGACAAGAAGGCCCTTTCACCTTTAGGAAATTTTGATTGAAGAAAGTTTCTCAATGGAAAATATCCCCCTGGAAAAGATTTGGCTGAATCTCCTGGAGCAAACACAAGAAGCAGTGAAATTCATTGCTGAAAAAATCATAGGTTTCTCCAAACTTATTCTTCTAAGCTGAATTTAAATCCCCACATCGGTGCATGGAGCACTCAGCACTCCCAATTTCATCATCCATTCACCGATGTTGTAGCTTTTGACTAGCTTCAGATTTCCTGTCTCTGAATACTCACTGAAGACCAGCTCCCCAGAAGGTTAATTCTCCTTGTAGTCATTTATGTCAAGAGCCTTTGAGGAGATCCAAGAAGATGACATTCCTTTAATCTTCAGTGCCCTCAATACTCTAAACTGTTCAAGATAGGGTAATGGCAATGAGTGATTTTTAGCTTCCTCCTTACCATTCCTGTTCTGAAGATGTGGGACCCCATAATGGGGCAGCCAAAAAATCACTGTTCTTTTCAGATTGTTTTTAAAAGACTTATAGATTATTCTGTTGTACTTGCATTTTAACTGTAGATGTATTTTCTTAAAAACACATACAGTTAATTTGCAACACTAAGGTCACAGACCAAATTTGATTATTAAACTACAAATTCAAAGCTTTCTATAGCCTACAGGACAATGTGACCTTCAAGAATATGAGAAAATCTGCTCCTTAGCATATGCACTTTCAATCACAATAAGCAGCCTACACATGATAATACTCCAACTTCTGACAAATGATAAAAGGACTGATTACTGCTCTTCCTCTTTCTTCTTTCCTTACTGATTTGGTAATGGTAACTATTCAAATGTCTTTGCATGTTTCATTGTCATTATTTTTAGCTTTTCCCTGTCCTCTTCTTTTGGATAAGACTGTCCTAATTATCTAGTGATGATGATACATGTTCTGAGTCTGAAAAGAGAGAGAGATCTGAGAGCTAAATAAATCAAGCTTCCTCTGACTATGACTAGTATTGACATGGGTGGTGAATCACATATTTTGCTTCAACAACCAGCACTGGGTTTCACTTCAGGCTCTCTTTAAGGTGGTTCTCTTACAGTTTGAAGAAACCATGCAATGGCCAGCAGTACACATGGTCATTTCAATATCAGAACACGGTTTAAAATTATCTTATCCAGATTGTTTCTTTTTTATTAAAAAAAAAAAAAAAACCCTAAAAGTATTTTATTCCTTCATTACTTGGCAAATCTAAATTATTTGATTTGATTCTTCCTGGTAGTTGGGTCCAAGAAAGTTATTTGAAGCATCCTAACTAGATATTAAGGACAGATGCTTTAACTTACGTCACTTCAGGCAGGGGGTGAAGGGGGAAGTAAAATCAGAATTTTAAAAATTTAAATTTTCCAAATTTTTAAAATGAGCCTTAGTCCATTAATCTATATTTAGTGACCAACAGGTGTTGCAGTGGGGTTTTCCTGTAACCATCCCTGGAGACAGCCTTGGCCCGTGGAAGAATCGAGGAGACGATTTTTGATAGACGTTTTCAGATTTTATTCTCCCAGCTGCACGCGGCTGGAGCCCAGCATGGACTCCCACAATGACTCCTCCCAAGAACAACTCTAGAAAAACTGCCCCAAGTGTCCCGTGAACACCCCCTAAGTACAGGACTCCCGCGGGCAACATTCAAAGTGACCAGTAGGGGACAGGATTTTGGGTACATATGATCAAAGGAACAGGGAGAGGGGAACCCCGTGCCCTGCCAAGTGTCCACCTATGCCCATCTCCCCCACGGGGGGAACCTCTTCAAATACGTATAAAATTCAAAAACACATGTAGGAGTACTCACTTGGTTCACCCTTGGCGAATGGTCTGGATAACAACACTGGTAAAATAAGAATATGGGTGTACATGGTGTGCATAAATTGAACACAAAAACATCTGAGCAGGCATTTACCTTTACCTAATCATGTGAGAAGAATACAATCACCTGACAGATCAAAAAGTAACCTCTGAATTACAAAGAGACTTCTGAAACAAAGATGAAGTCATGTTGGAAAGATCTATCTATCTATCTATCTATCTATCTATCTATCTATCTATCTATCTATCTGTGTGTGTTTGTCTGTGTGTATGTGTGAGTGTGTATATAAAGAGAATGGAAACTGTAATGAGGGGAAGAGACTCTGGACTGAAAAAAAAGCAACAGTCAGCCTCTGGTCTGACACTGGTGGCAGTCACCCCATTGCAATCTCTGCCTAGGACTGATGGTGCAGCCTCCTCATGGTCACCAGGAGCAGCCTGCTCTCGCCAGGGCAGCAGGGAGTCTGAGGGGAGACCTTATCACTTTCTACAGCTGCCCCACAAGGGGAAGAGGAAGGGCAGGCAACAATCCCCTCTCTTGTGAGCAGTTACAGGACTCAAGGGAATGACTTGAAGTTGCGTCAGGGGAGGTTTAGGTTGGATATTAGAAAAAGATTCTTTACCCAGAGGGTGTTTGGGCACTGGAATAGGCTTCCCAGGGAAGTGGTCACAGCACCAAGCCTGACAGAGTTCAAGAAGGGTTTGGACAATGCTCTCAGGCACATGGTGTGACTCTTGGGGTATCCTGTTCAGGGCCAGGAGTTGGGCTTGATGATCCCTTGTGAGTCCCGTCCAACTCAGTATCTTTTACACTTATACATATATATATACATGTAGAGAGTGTAGGGTGCAGCAAGCAGGGAACCAACATGTGAGGTCATGTGTGTTGGCACCCCTGATCCCTCCTGATACTCCTGAGGTCATCCCTTGCCAGTGTGTGTATCACCAGATGATAGGAAGCAGCAGAAATACACACAGAGCTGGGGCATCCAAATCTCTCACAGGAGGTCTGTGCAGCTGGAGAATCTCCTTTCTGCCCTCAAAAAGGTTGTGTGTTGTTGACACACACCTGTCAGTCAGGCAGGGAGCATGAGTTAAATTGTGTGCATGGGCATGATTAGAATATTTTGAGATTAGTTATAGTTAATGTTCATAAATATGCTCACAATTTAAATCTCTAGTAGCATTTAGTTATTATCTAGTATTATGGGTTAACTGATGTGGTACTGATACTAGTCCTGCATATAGTTCACTTATTGCCAGTTAATTACGTTTTGTTAAAAAATCAGTAAACTGCTTCAATCTTAATTTGGCTTTCATTACATGAGCAGAGCTGCTTTCCCACAAAACATGCATGAACTACCTTATTTTTTAGATTATTGATAACTAGCGAAATCTTTCTTTATGGTTGTGAGGGCAAGCATTTCAATTAGGCACAGTCCAAATTAAGCAGGCTTGCATAATTTTTCTCCTCTGAGCGAGTGAAGAAAGGTCAAAACAGAAAACAAAACTGATGAGAGACCTACAAAAGACAGGCTTCTAAGAAAAGATTGAAAAAAAACAGGCTATGTAAATGAAGGAGGAGAAGACTAATGGAGAAGTTGATAATATTTTCAAATATATAAAAGCTGATATAAAGAAGCAGACCACATTGTATTGCTGGTGTTGTGGGAAAATAAGAGTTTAAGTAGACTACAGGAGGTATCAGACCAGGCAATAGAGAAAAAATTCTTCAGGTTTCTTCTTCCCTTCTAAAAAATAAAACACTGCAGGAACTAAAATGAGTTCCTGCACTTTGTAGTTTCTCTGTCTTTGAATGTCTGGAAGAACAGGCCTGAGAACAGGAGGATGATTAGGTAACCTTCTAATGTCTTGTCCTTCTCCATGATTTTATGCTACTATATCATAACAGGTAGTATCATAAGAGACAAACTCTGAATTTGGACCCACAATCGGGTAGAATGAGATTATGTTCTGAACTTAAGGAATGATATATGCAGTGGAGAAGGCAGAAGACTGCAAGGTGGGGTCACATTAAGGATGACTTGAAAAGCTGTCAGCTTACTCCTCCTGTGGCACAGAAGTCATCTCTAACCACAGGTAAAATAAAAATAAAAATTCCTGAATTTTAGTCACTGATTAAAACATTGCAATTTCTGCCTTCCTACCTACCTTCCTGAGCTTCTTGTTGTTTTCCTTTTCTGCAGGTTCTCATCCCATAAGCAGACTCAGCAGATCTAAGTGTCTGCTTAATATCTCAGCAGCCTAGGCACTCTGGCTGACATTTGTAACACAAGCCCACCTTTCTCAGCAATTTAATCAAAATAACTGCAGTGTGATTGGCAATAGATGAGGCAGTAGCAGACGTTTTATTCTGCTGACTCTTCTCTGAGGGAGGGACATTTTGAGTGGACAACTTAGTGCACTAAAATTTTACTGCTTGTATCCTGAGGTGAGCAAAACAGTCAGCCCAGCTTACTCATCAAGACTCTTGACACTAGGCTTCTCACTGTTGTGAGCAACTGCATAGTCTCTATCTTTTTTTACTCAAACCAAGGCTCAGTTTTGAGATCAGTGGGCACTATATGTAAATCAGTTGGTGATTTTTCTTATGTCCTGTGAAGTAGGGCTAATATAACTTTCTCTTCTGTGATCTGACTGTATACCATGTATACCATGCTCTACATCAGGCAGACATTACAATGTTACCATGCTCTCAAACAGAAATACAAGCAGATAATAGGAAACTCTGTTTAATATGGTGTTTTTAAAGATTTAGCAAAAGATATCCCCTCTGAGCATAAGAAGTAATAGGTAATTTATATATTTATTTGCCACAGGGCTTTACAATTTATCTTGTTTCTTGAGAGCAGGAAAGTTGTGGGATTCATAGTTTTTCTATTCTCACTCTAAAAGTGGTGTTCTTCCATTAAGAAAAGAAAAAAAAATTATTTGTCTTCTCCTTGCCTCATCTTTATCTCTATCTCCGCTCCACCTTGGAAATTTTTTATTCCCCCTACCAACCTCAAATTATTATTTCAATCTTAGTGTCTGGTTTTAATCTCTGTCTGTACTGGAGCCCAAGATTTCTCTATATATCTTTGCTACTGTGTTTTTCTGTCACTGCCTCACTGGGGTTTTGATCACCACTTTTACTTTCCTGCAGCTTTCTTTCCTCAGTCTGCTTTGCCCTTCTGTCCAGTGGAAAGTTCCTCTGAGACTAAAAGTGATGGAGATTCATTGATTTCAGTGTAGATGTTCAAAACAGAATGGGACAGACAAGGCACAGATCTGTTTCAAGGGAAATCTTTCTGAGTGCAAGGTGTAAGCACATGCAGGTTAGGCACGAACTTAGCTAAAAGTTAAACCTCTAATCATGCCTAAACTGTAATTCTTATTTTTTAATTTTTTTTTTTTAGTCAGGGTAGATTTTATTAGGGTAGCAACATGGTCATGCCTGATTTCACAACACTTATCTATCTAAGAATATTTGATCCTTAAAACATTTCAAATAAAAAGACAGGATTTGCTCTTTAAATGAACAATACAAAAAATATGAGAGAGCATTTCCTATAATGCTACTGCCTTGTCATGCCTCTTTTCTATAGGATTGAAACATTGTAATGAATACACGTCCGAATTCACTCAAATCCCTATCTAGGAAGGAAAATTGCAGGTAAGTGCTTACAAGTTGTTCAACTGAAAGTTTTAAAAATAAATATTTAATAATTGTAACAGTAATTTTCCAGCCTATGTGAAACACCATTTACTATGGGGTTATTAGTGTCCCTGATATGGCATTACTTATCTAAGCAGAGATATCAAGACCAGGTAGTAACAGTGCATGACTCTCATACTCCAAAATTAAGATGGGAAAAGGCAACTTCAAATTTTTCATGACATTATAGAGGACCTGATTAATTTCAACAGGTCCACGCATGTGCACTTATCCATTTATGCTATGTCTGTCAGTGGCATTATCTTTCTGAGGGTAGTAGCACTGGTGGCCATCAGTCACTAGTAATTCATTTTTCCCATCTCACTAGATGTAGTTTGTATTTTATAGCTGTTCTCTGTCACCTACAATAAATTATTTCCTATCTCTGCTACTGACTTAGGATTGTTGGATGTGTTCAGGTCTAATTTCATTAATGCGTATCTCGTGCTGGCATGTAGGGGGAAAAAGGTCTAATAATATTAGCTAAAAAAACTTACATCAGTTTCTCTTTGCTAATGCTGTCTGGCATCTGTGAAGGCAAATCCAGCTGACATCCACAATGTTAATCTTATTAATGTTTTTCAAAAGATATCTAAGAAGGAAATGTACATTGAGGAGTTACTGTCTTCTTTTTGTATACAAAAGCAACAATCATTTTGATCCTTGTCTGATTAGATAAAAAATTCTAATTTTCAACTCTGCTTTTTATAGCACAGGGAATTTTTAACATTTACAGTCACATACTGAGAATCAGTTTAATTGATAAGAGTACAAATAGTATATAAGGTCCACAAGTTTTGGTTCACAAAGGATTTCTTTGATGGGAGCAGGAAGGAAACAGAAGGCAAAAAACTATCTGACACGCTTAGCACCAATATGCCAACTATAGGTCCCAAGAGCCTCCACTGAAATGTTGACTTAATGACCAAACCAACTATGCTCCATAAATAATCCAATTTACAGCATTGTCAGGTCTCTAAATCCAGATTCCTATTACTTCTGCCAGCTATGCTTGAAGATAGCCTTAGGTAATCTTTAAAATGGAAGGAATTTTATTGTCTTAGACTAATTTCAGTCTCCTGGTGAGATAGGTACACCCAGTAGCTTTAAAATACGTATCTCACAACTATATCACAGACATGGCTTTAAACACTTCCCTATGTAGCCTGATACTCAGTCATGGACAAGAAATTTCTAAAGCAGGATCAATGGATGGGATGTGCTGGTTTTCATCTGGTTTTGAGAACCTTTCCTATTTCCTTAGGGGTATGTACACAGAGTGAAACTACTTCTGCAGTGCAGCACTTACGAAAGCTATTTCTTTTTGTAGAAGACTGCTGAAAGAAAAGTAGAAAGGCATCTAATTATATTTTAAACAGTTGGTGACGTATTCTTCTGTACTCTACTTTATCCGTGTGCACTTTCATTCTTCAAATATGAAAAAAAAATCACCTTGAATATGTACAGCTGTTCAGGTACCTTCTATAATGGATTTTCAGTTTTATTATTAGTGAAGGTCATACAAGAGTTTTGCTTTACCCAGTTGGCTTCTCAAATATTGAAGGTTAGAATTTTCCCATCTAAGAAGTTCAAGAACAGCACACCAAGACCAAAGAATACTCTAGTCTCATTAATTAATCAAGTCATGTCACAGCAAATCTTGTTAATCCATCCTCAGAGGCAACTCAAGTGATGTTTCAATTCTCCATGCAAGAATAGACAGAATAGTGAATAATGATAGTGTTATACAATTACAGAAAGATGGGCAGAATTTGAAGACACCAGAAGCTACACTATTTTTCCCCAAATGCCAGCTAAAAGACTTTTTTAGATGTTAATTTTTCAAATTAACCTATTTAAAGGACACAGCAGGATTATATTTTCATGCTAAATATTGTAAGATGTTAACAAATTTTGAAAATTGCATTGCTTTATAAAACCAGACAGATAATTTTGACATCTTTTATCTATTTGAAGTCACAACAGAAAAATGCAGGTGTTCACAGCGTACTAGGAAAGCAACAATTACTGGGTATGCAACAATATCTGTTACATTACTTTTCTTGGCTAGTACCAGCATTTACTCTCTAGCCCTAAAAAGAATCAAATTGTTCACTCCAATTATCAGGCTTATAGAAAAGTAGTTTATTTTTTTACAGGATTACCAAAAGTGTAAAGTCTGAGATTTACAAGCAATTCTCTTCATTTAGTTTGATTGAGTATCTGGCCTTTGTCTTGAGAGTTAATGAACACCCTTGCCCTAATACCACCAAGAGTCTGAGATGTACATAACAGTTCACAGATGAAAAGCCTCTCAGAAGTCAAGAGATCATTCTGATACTTCATATCATAATAATTAATATAATATAATATAATATAATATAATATAATATAATATAATATAATATAATAATTGTNAGCGCCCTTGTCAACTCCGGCCATCGCTGCAGCAAAGGGGAAAGTGCCTTACAGCCCCAGCAGCTGTCACTGCAGTCTGATTCCTATTACTTGTTACTGCCTTAGTTATTGTTGGTTTTTTTTGCTTTGCCTTGTTGTACATATATATATATATATATATATAAGTAAAGACCTGTTATTCCTATTTCTGATATATTTGCCTGAAAGCCCCTCATTTTCAAAATTATAATAGTTCGGGGTGGGAGGGGGACTCCTGCCTTCCTTAGTAGACACCTGTCCAAACCAGGACAATAATATAATATAAACAGCATGTTTATGTAAACAGCTGAGATTAGATCAGTGAATCTTACTAAAATGATGTTTGCAGGTAGATTACATATGTTTCCTATATGAAAGTAAAGCAGGAATACTTCGCATTTAACCTAATAGGACTTAGGTAGGTTACAACTGATGCAGAAGTTCTCCAGCTGGATTAATTAATAGGAAAAGTTTTACTTTTTCTAGCTAAGATGGCTGTTAAGTGTTAAAAATAAAGAAATACATTTATTTGGATTTTTAGATCAAGAAAAGTCATTGTAATGTTCTTAAAATCGTTGTCCTGCTGACATCTCAAGGTCTCTGTCCAGATGTGGATGTTCCTTCCTAACTTTGCCTGAGGGTCTTCCGATAGCTCTGGCAATTACATGTGAAATTACCCCTCAGATGGAAGAATGATGCATCTGCAGCATGGGTCTGATCCAAGATCTGTGAAAGCAATGGAAAAACTCCAAGTGGTGCAATCACTTGTGGATCAGATCCCTGAATTGTTAGTGATGAAGCACTGTATAAAATGTCAGCCCCAATTAAGCTGTGGCAAAATTCCCACTCTGTAGGGTCAGGATTGCAACTGTAAAATTTTTTCAGTTATCGGTACTCCATAGATTCCAGTTTCTTTCCAGCTTAACACATCTAAAAAAGTGAAGCTTATTTGCAAAATTAGTCATCCATTTTCCACTAATCCCAGTACTTCTACAACTGCTGTTATATAAAACAATTTCCTCTTTCTTTTTCATTTTAGTTACTTCTGCGTCTTCTAAGGAACAACAGTCAATATAAATGCGTGTTCATATTTGCAGCTATGTGCTCTTTCCTTGTTTGCATCCCTTTTTGATTTAAGTTGCATTACTATTCATGCAACTGAATTATGTATTCATAATTTGAGCTCCAGAATTTCAAACCACAGATTTTTAATATAATGTAAATATTTATATCACAAGCTTGTGTGTACTACTTTAATCAAAGGTCAGGAAAATACACTTTGGGATTCATAACTGGTGTCTTATACCATTCCAGATGAAGGATCCTGTGGGTCAGGTCTTCAGATTGTGTCTGGAGACATGACTTGAGTCATTTCAGTCAGTTCATCAAACGAGGATCTCTTTCTACCTGCCCTTATACAATTCATTATGGGCTCTGTACGGAATTAAAACACCAAGAAAAATAAAAATCAATAACTGTCCAACTGAATACATATGAAAAGATTTTGATGCTTTGTGTTTAGTGAAGTAAGATACATTTACTGGGGATATTCCCACTTCTGATCTATACTTAGCACATTATTTACACTTAAGCACCCTATCTGCTCCTGTTTAGAATAAAACCTCTGTCATGACTAGTTAACCAGCTTACTCAGGCACTCCATTTTGACATAATTAATTTTTTCATCCAGTTTCCTAATTCTTAAGTCTCCGTTAAGAGGTTCAGAACTTAAATGCAGAGTCCCGTCACAGGTTCACTGACTGCCTAATCTTCCTGTGCCAGGTTATGACCCTTGCAGTCCCTATCTAAGCCTCACTCTGGAGATTTCCCACAGAAACCTTGAGAACTGGAGGCTGCAAAGATCTGTGCTGTAGCTATGGCTGGAACACTCTCCCATGTGATCGAAAATAAGCAAACCAGGATGAGCCAATGCCAGGCTGAAGAATGTTCTCCCTGTGACCACCCTCCTGACTATGTTTTAATCTCACACATATATTTAATTCTAACAGATGACCACGCCACCACTGTCCAGCATCTTCTCTGTTAATTGAAGTTGAGTAAACAGGACTGAAATCACTACTAATCTTTTAATCAAAAACTTTTCTGCATCAGAACTTTGATGATAATCATTTCACACAGCATTTCCATGCCAGCTTCCAAAGACTTCTTAAAACCTGCCATCAGACTCGGATTTCTTCCTGACAGAGGCTTAAAGGAAGCTGGGAGAGATCTTCACCATTCCACCTGAATTTACAGTTGAGGAAGTCATATGATGGATTTGCTTTTCATTCAGTCTCTGCTCCCTTCAACCAAACTCTTTCCTATCTCTTCACTTATTTCTCAAAGTTCAGTACATACGTAAAATATACACAGAAAGTCTCTTTGTTTAAAGATTAAAATTAAAAAAAAAAAAAAGAAAAGGGTGAGAGGAAACCTTTATAGCCTGCACCACGTTATGTACACTCATCTTGCTTACCTATTTCCCAGTTGCTGTTTTCTATTCTAAAATTTTGAGGAAGGGTCTAATCTTAAATCTCTGTGGCCATAACAGAGATTTATGCAGTCATTTATCAGCAGCCATATACTGGAATGGTCCTTGAAATTCTCTTAAGTACCACTTGTCCATGGCATTTAGTTGCACAGACACCCAGCATGGGTTTATATAGGTTTATGAAATCAAGACTAAAAATGCATTCCTTATCACTTAATGCTTTTAAGATAGACAAGAGTTTTCCTACTATACATCAGTATTATGAAGATTAGATTTAAATGGCAGAATAGCCATTTAAAGCATGTTATAAAATATAAAAGTTTGAGGGATCATAAAGGCCTTATAAGAAACACAAACAATCTGACATATTTGAATGATTTTCAGTACTTATTTTAAAAATACCTCTCATCACTACAAGCAGCAATATTAGATGGAAATTCAGGGGGATCAGTGAACTCTTTTTTTGGTAAATTGTTAGTAAGGAGATTGAAGAAATTTATGTATAAATTAGAAAAAAAGAACAATAGAATCCCCAAACACTTGCCAACCAATCGTCACACAGTAGTATTTTTAATCAGTAATATCTAAAAAGAAATCTAATATTTCACAGAAAAAAAAGAGAATTCATTGAGGAAATGGTAGCTCATCACAACACTCCCCAGATTTAGATTTACTTTTCTTCCCTTGCACATAGCTGTTACATTTATGTACTGGTGCTAACTATAAACTATGAAAACAGGAAAACATAAAGAAGTTATTTCCACATCATTTACAGTCTGCTGGTTTATTGATTTTCTCTACATCCTCTACATCTCACATTTCACTTGAACCATTTGTTTTAGATTTTAAAAGGAAAGCCTTCCAAACAAATTAACTTTACTAAGGCTTTAACATGTCATTGGATAGTCAGTATTATATTATTCTCTGTAATGCTAATGTTTACAAAGCAGGGGAAAGGGGCCAAATCTTTATTGCCCTATTCACACAGTCAGTTACACTGATTTTAATGGCACTGTTAACGTTAGAAAAGCTAGCAAGATCTGTTTTCTTACAGCTGTTAGCATGCCTTTCCAAATAAAATTCTTGTAATTCTTCCCTGTTTATAAAAGCACAGATTTTATAATCTGCAGTCAAAATGTTTAGCTCATGCCCTTCTTTCACTGAGCCAGGCATATTGAAAGAAACATAAATTTCTTAATATGCACATTTTCAGTGTTAGCAGTTTAATCAGAGTATTCTAGAAAAACAGCAGGTATTTTTCTTGTCTGAGCAAGTTACATCTCAAGAATCACATGTTTTTAATCTGATTTCACTTTTGCATATGTCAAATTAGGCATTTCAATAGGTTACACAGCAGACCAGTGTCAGGTATACATGCTGGAAATCACACAGTGCTTTTCATTTGGCGACTTGCCTGTGTTCATCCTTCCTGATGCTGTGCAGTGAAGTTCATACATACACAACTTGGGATTTAATTTAATGCTCACCCTTTACTCCACAGCAGCATGCAGAACTAACTACTCTGAGAGAGCCTGAAATAAAAGAGAGCTGTCACTGCTTCAAACCAGGAAAAAATTAATGGGATGAAGGAAGAATTGTCTGCTTAGAATGTCTGTGCATCAGAATGCGTTGACCACTGCAGAAACCAGAGACTCAGCCCTGTCTTCTCCTTTCCTATCTTTGCCTGATATGGTGATAAAAAGAGAATGTCATGACACCAACTATGTATGTGTGAAAAAATTATTTGCTGTGTTTCCAGTTTCTAATGCCACAACAAAACAGCAGCTTCAGTTCTGAGTTCTAAAACCTTGAACCCATAAGTGTGCATCAAATGGCAATATTGATCACTCTGCTCTGAGGCAGAATTAGAGCCTCTCATGACAGGCTTCTACTTGTGAAATGAAATGACCAGGTGCACTCATGTGCCCTGTGGCAGGATCTACAAAGGAAGCAAAATTAAAATATCTTTTTCTTGGTTTGAGTCCTAGCTGCCTTTTGTACTTTATATGATTGCACCCAGCTTTCTCTCTGCTTCAAAGAAAATTTGGTATTTTTTAAAATAAAAAGTGACATTACTTTAAAATGTTTTGGTTTTTTTTTTTTTTTTTTTTTTGTCTGTACACA